>JAUMHP010000301.1:3073485-3104624 GCA_032361065.1 Enteromius trimaculatus
AGGGTAAGTTTCATGTCCTTTCCTCCAGGGGCGCGAAAGAAGCAGCGTGAGCTGGTCCCTTGTATCTATCTGGCTGCGTACTGTGGAGGTCACATGTTTCCACCTACTGTGGAGCTCCACAGTGGCTGCAGCCAGACCCTTCTCTGATAGGTAGCTAGACATCTGATATGGGTTTCAGTTGTGTATGTGGCAAAATGTCTCGACAGCGCCACCTATGCACTTTCAAAAATGTACACCTCGAGCTGTGTTTCACATAAATGTATGAAAATTGGTTCACACGTGTAACACACCAATACCTACAAAAAGGCTCCTGGTTTGAAATCCATAAGTTGGTTATTTTGAATTTTACTTTAATGAACTCCTCCCAGAGATTTATTCATATCAATACCAAATTTGGTCAGTGTAAACTAAGGGCCTTTGCGATGTTAAACTGCGAAGATCTAGACTTTTTGTTGAAGGGCTTGTCCGTGGCAGTCTGAATTTGCACGGCAGTCCGTGGCAGAATTTTGATGTTTCACCATGAAACAGGAAGTTGTTGTAACCCACACAATGTCCTGACAAAACATGACATGTTATTTAAGACTCCTGACTTGAACAGATCTCCATCCCCATATTTAGTTATAGTCATAGCACCACCTGCTGGCAACAGGAAGTGACATGTTTTACTCTGTAACAAACTACTCCTAGAGAGCTGATGACATCAATATTTTATTTGGTCAGTCTAATTTAAAGGCCTTTGGGATGGTAAATGGTAAAGATTTTGAGTTTTGTTGAGATTTTGAGTTTAGCATAGGCGTGTCCTTGGCAAGATTCCCAATCTTCGATGTCTCGCCATGGAAGTAGAAGTTGTATCTCAACCACACAATGTCATATCTGCCCCAAACTTGACACATTTGTAAAGAGTCCTGACCTGAACACATCTGAATGTCAGTATTCCATTATAATCACAAGTTTTATAAACAGGAAATGTCTTGTTTTACTTTAACTTCAACATGCCATGTCCAATCTGCACCAAACGTCAGATATTTAGCAGGAGTCTTGTTTGAAGGCATCTAAAGACCAATATTCAGATTTAACCATAGCTCCACCTGTGGACAACAGGATATGTTGTTCTTTTCTCTAACTCAGCCAAATCATGCTCAATTATTATTATTATTATTATTATTATTAGGCTTCTTCTTCCACGGAATGGATTTTTGAGGGCCTAAACATTCTTGAAAAGTCACAAAACAGTTTTTCACATACATTTTTTTTTTTACAACTTAAAATGTATATTGCTCGCTGTTCACTGACTTCCTGAAGCCACGGGAGGTGGTGAGCCTGGGTGCTAGGGCCCTTTCATCGCTGCTTAAAGCTTTAATTATTTTTTTTCCAAAGTTAATCGCAGTTTTAAAGGCCTGAACATACTTAAAAAGTCACAAATCTTTGCACATGCATCAAAATTTACATCTGATATGTATTTCAGAAGTGGGTGTGGCAAAATGGCTCGAAATTATTTCTATATTTGCCTCTTTAAATGCATATTGCTTACTGTTCCTTGTCTTCCTGAAGCCACTGAAGGTGGTGAGCCCGGTGCGTGGGCCCTTTCATCGCTGCTTGCTGCTTTTATTAACTCTTTAATTAGCTTAGAATTGCTCTGTTTATTATTATTATTATTATTATTATTATTATTACGCTTCTTCCACGGTATGAACCACATTTTCGAGGCCCTAAACATTCTCGAAAAGTCACGAAACTTAGACACACCTTAAAAGTGGCGAAAATGGATATCTGAAATGGGGTTCAGAAGGGAATGTGGCAAAATGGCTTGACAGTGCCACCTATACACATTCTACAGGCTATATTATGCTTTTCTCTAAGCAAACTAATCTGCATCAAACTTGATATGTTTGATAAAAGTACTGATCTGAAAACAGCTACATAACAATATTCAGTTATAGCGCCACCAGCTGGCAGCAGGAAGTATGGAATGAATAAACTACTTTTACATATTATTTTTATATTTGACTCTTTAAATGCATATTGGTCACTTTTCCTGTTTTCCTGAAGCCACGGTAGGTGGTGAGCCCAGGTGCGAGGGACCTTTCATCGCTGCTTGCAGCTTTAATTTTATTTATTTTATTTTCTTAAGGCATTGAGAAGTGCTGATTAAATTTTGTTTATATTTTTTCTCTTTATTGTTTTCTATTTTTATTTTTTATTGCATGGAGGATTGGATTCTTGAAATTGCTGATTTGAAAAAAAGAAAAAGAGTGGATCCGCTTCATATTATAATGTTACAATTTGTGCAGAACATTGTTGTTTTTCTTTGTATTTGTGAAAATACCACTACAACTGGATTATTGTGCTTTCTTATTTTTTTCTTATTGTGAACTTATATCTTATCTTTTGACTAAAAGAGGGAGGCTTGATTATAATTGTGTGTAACTTAATTTATTGAGCTCATTTGGTTTTATTTTTATTTTTAAATTTAAATTTGGACAATGTTACTCCCGTCTGGAACCCGAACATTCTTTTTAAAAGAGAAAATTGTTTGTGTTTTGGGCAACCACCATTACAACTGACTTACATTTTATGAATCATTAGGCACCACAGTTTTAGAGACGCCTTCTTTTTTGTTCTGATGGTCTTAGGATGAGTAAATTAAAAAACAAATACTTTTTTTGGTGAAAGGACAAAAATGCCTAATAAACAAATCATGCAAATTTAAATATTAAATATGTAATACATATGTTTTCTTAATTATCAACTACAATATTTGATTCTGCAGATTCACCACAACCTCCTAAACTGAAACACACTGGTCTGAAAACAGTGATGGAGGAAACTACAGTCAATCTGAGCTGTTCTGCTGAAGCTTCCTGCCCCAAACAACCTCCTACAATATCCTGGTCTAACATTCCTGAATCTGCTCACATTACAACACCGTTCCAGGAGAAACCTCATAAAACCCTGACAGTGTTTTCATACATTACCTTCAAAGCTTCATACAAAGATCACAGGAGGAACATCACCTGCACTGCTACATATCCAAGAAATACATCTGATGTCTCAACTGTGAAGAACAACGTGACACAACGAGTCGAGTGTAAGAGATCTGACAGCTTATTTCATTTAACAGAGCACTGTGTGCGCTGCTAAAAAGCATAAAGTTCGACTTAAACACAGAATTTGTTTAGCAAAGATTTTCATTTTATCACATGTATGTGCTTTTGATTTTGTCAAAGATTCTCCAAAAGAAACTCACCATCAATCCATCTGATTCTGTGTCTGTTGGCACCAATGTGACTTTGATCTGCAGAAGTAAAGCCAGACTTAAGAATCAGCCAAAATGAGCATGAATTGTTCCTCTGCAGTCAATAAATGGCCTCTTGGTTAGTATTACAGATGTCACAATCAGCTGGAGGTGCCAGCTCAGGCCACTAGATGGCACTCCAGCACCCAGCTTTCTATGTTCTCTGTGTTTTATGTATGTTTTAATTCCTGGACTCCATTTCCCAACATGCACCTCTCCTCACAGCTGTTGCTAGTTTGGTGCAATCATTCAATCAGTGCCACTTTTATATAAACCAGTCTGTTTGTCTGTCTAGCACGGATCATTGTTGATGTATGTCTGTTTACCGTCGACCATGGCCTTGTTTATTCGTGTTCCAGTGTTCTTTGTGTTCTGTATTTTGGATTACCTGTTGCCGAAGTTTTGCCTGTCTCCCGGATATTCTCGTTGTCTCTTCCCCTGGACTGATTCACGTTTCTGCCTCTGTCTCTACTGATTCTGTCTGCAGGTGTTGGGTTTTTGCAAGGCCTGACCCTGAGCCTGAATAAACCTTTTGCGTATGAACTCAAATGCTTCATGTTCTGTTTCGTCACAACAGACAAGCCTATCTACAAGTCATAATGTAGATAATATTGATAATACAGCGATACGAAGGTGTGCAAATGCACTTTAATTCAGCTCAGCTGACCTGAGATTAAATTTTGATTTCCATGTCACACAAATAAACCATGGCTTTGCTATTCAGTTGAACTACATTAATTTCTTTTAAGTACTGAAAAAATTATTGGAAACACTTCATTTTAATGTGTTTTTATTACGTTACATAAACTCACTATTATAATTTGTTTATTGTTTGTAAGATAAAACTTTATTACACATGCATTAAACATGTATTAATCTATGGTCTATGGTTTTAGTCTCTGTTAGTCTATAATGACAATGACAATGACTAGAAGAGCAAAAGGAATTCCAGGAAAAAAGACAAGTTTATTTCTTGAGCAAGTGTCTGAGTATTTACACAATTTCCTTGTTTCAAAGCTGTCTTTAAAGTGTTGGGTGTTTGTGGGTTTTAAGAGCTGCAGCCTCTCACACCAGTCACAAACTGACAGTTATTTCTGTCAATTGTCAGATATGTGCCAAATTTGTTTGGATTAAAACATCCAAGTCCTTGTTTCATTCAATAACAGCATATTAAAGTGTATTCAGCAGCTTTATGTAACTCACAAGTTATTTGGAAAAACCCTTGGGCTAGAAGTGGGTTACACATAATTACTGTACTGGGTCTTACCAAGACCAAAAAAATTACGGCTACTGCTTGCTGGTTATTCTGTGCTCATTGATGGTGTGAATTTGTGGGTTTAGGTGTTCTTGAAACTCCTCTGTGTTCAGTAGATGCTGCATGGTTAGTTGTGTTCATGATGAGCACGGAAATAAGTAAAAAAAGAAGAAGAAAAAAAGTAAGAACACAGAATTCTCAATGACGATTCAGTGATGATTCAGTCCAGCTCTCTTGTCAGTGGAAACAGTCAAGCACCCTCAACTAAACTAAGCAAGCATCACACCACTATCTACTGTAGGCTATTTAACCTCTTACACTCTGCAGCTATTTTGGGGAATTCCACCTGTTTTTGCCTACCAAAATTAAAAAGCTTCCCATACCCACATGCAGAGGTGTATATACAAAAGATTGGCATCATTTTAAAGGAAACCTTTTGAAATTACATAAAACACTGTTGAAATTGATTAAAATTATTGTATATATTGTCTGTGTTAAAATAAAGACACAAAAAAAGAGGCGCTTTTTATTTTATTTTTTGTAATAATTTTTTGTATAATTCAGGCCCTGAGTGCCTCAGCTACCTGCAGACAAGTTTATTTGTTTCCAACACATGCCAGTAAGCAGAGGAAAAAGGAAATTGCATAATCATAATCATAATCTATGCAAGTCTCAAGTCTCCCCATACCAACATACAATGGAATAAATGCAATATCCTGGTGTCATTTTAAAGAAAACCCTTTAAAATTACATAAAAAACTGCTGTAAGTGATAAATATTATTATATATGTTGTCTGTGCTAAGATGAACCATGTCCATACGAGGCGTTTTTGTACATAAATGTACATAAATGGGAGGGGGGGCATAGTGTAATTTACGTGTAAATAACTTTGTTACAGTAAAATAAATATACAAAGTGATTAATATCTGCATAAAATAAAGATTCTAAGCTTTCAAATGGTACCACATATAGGGTTATTGGTGCATGCAAAGGGTTAAAAATTTGCATATTTAAATCGGTCCAAATGGGTCCTGCAGAGTTTAAGAGATCTTCTGCAAAAAAATATTTTTTTTGGTTTTTTTTTTAAGTTAAAGTATATATAGCGCTTATTATATTCAGTTGTTTTTTCTTCTTTGAGTTAGAGCTCCTGCAATGTCTGTGCTCCAGATCATGCCCTTCGTCATCATCATCATCATCATCATCATCATCAGCTCTGTGTTTCTATACGCTCACTCAGGTTGGTTAATTTTTCACAAAGGATTTTTTAAAAATATAATCTATAAGCAGAAACACTACTGATGACAACATGGAAATACTATATACAAATAATATATGCTATAATGACTGTGTTGTTTTGTCCTTGTTGATGCTCAACTGTCCAATAACGTTGTGAAAACAGCATAAAAATTAAAATATGTTACACAAAATAAAAAAATGTAATACAGGATTGGAAGAATATGAGGGAGTGAATTATTATAATTTTTATTTTGGAAAAAAACTTTCCTTTCAGAGCTTTACCTTTCTAAAGTCATAATTGTGTGTTTTTTAAATGTTTTATTTTCAAGCTGCTGATATCTACTCTGCTGTGATGCCTCAGACAGTAACAGCTCTGACAGGCTCTTGCGTTCAGATTCCTTGCACATTCAACATTTCTAATTTTGAGGACAAACATTATAAGGCAAAATCTATTTATGGAATCTGGCTACAAAACATTACACTGGATAAAGACAGTTTTATAGCTTTTAACAGCAGTAAAAACATCATTAGAGGATTCAGGGACATACAGATGACTGGAAATCTCATTGAGGGGAACTGCACAACTGTCTTCTATAACATCATGAACCATGGATTCAGACCTCTATTACTTCATACTGGAAATGGAGCCAAATTTGTTCAGAGCAACATCCCCCAAACCAGTTGCTTCCAGAAAGTCTGTGAACATTACTGTCATAGGTAAATGTCATCTTTACTGTCTCTTCAATATGCTTTAATGCTTTTTTATGCTTCAATATGTCTTTACTAAAGGGATAGTTCACCCAAAAATGAATTTGCTGTCAATTTACTCACTCTCAGGCCATCTAGATCTTCTGTAGAACAGAAAAGATTAGTTTTGGTCAAATAAGTTTAAATTGAGGAGGATGTGAGGAGGGGCACGGGACTGGACAGGTCTGGTGGCGTGTGATGAGGCACACCTGTATCTAATGGTGCCTCATCACAGCCCCCATTAAAGGACCAAGCGCGCCTCTCCTCGGGAGACCAGTCTCTTCCCCCGTGCATGCACACTGGTGTCCTCGTGGGTCATGGAAGGGTGCAGAGGAGGAGTCGCTGCGAGCCGTCAGGAGAGCGTGGTCACCCAGAAGCGAGCTGCCCTGAAGGACGCGAGCCGCGGAAGAGGCAGAGCCGCGAGGAATGCGAGCCCCCTAAAGCGCGAACCAGAGTCGAAGGCAAAGAGCCGCAAGGGAGAGGTGAAAGCCGCCAAAGACGCACAGAGAGAGCAGCTGGAAGAAGAAACTCCGCCCCTTGCCAGGACCCCCTTTCCCATCGGCACTTCCTTTCCCTCACCGTGCGCAAGCAGCACAGCGAGGACACCAGTTCCCCCTTTTATTTGGACACTTTTATTCCCTGTGACACTTTATTTTGTTGTATTTGTTTAAATAAAAACAGCCTCTCCAAGGTATGAGGTCTTTCCCTCTGTGTCTATGTTGGCTCGACCGTTTTAAACGGGCAACTGCTGGGTGGCCAAAAATGAAACTAAAAAAGAAATCACTTAGTTCTCTACAGAGAAAAGTGGGTCAGCTGGTCTAGTCCTGGGACATCCATGGTTGGTACAGCACAATCCACATTTAGATTGGGCCCGTAATCAGGTTTTAGCATGGAGGTGTTCATGTCATGTCCAGTGTCTAGGTGCTGCTTCTCCCCCTGTGTCTGTTTCTCCTCTTTTGCAGTTGGAGGTGGTGGATTTGGAGGGCGTTCCGGTGGAGTACAATGATCTGCAGCTGGTCTTCAGCAAGTCTCGAGCCACCTCACTTCCTCCTCACCGGTCTTTTGACTGCGCCATAGATCTTCTCCCGGGCACTTCACTGCCTCTGGGTCATTTATTTTCCCTGTCTGGTCCAGAACGAGAGGCTATGGACAAGTATATTCAAGATTCCCTCAAAGCCGGTCTCTTTCCTTACTTGGTGCGAGATTTTTCTTCGTCAAGAAGGATGGCTCTCTGCGCCCCTGCATTGATTATCGGGGTTTGAATGATATTACTGTTAAGAATAGTTATCCCTTGCCTTTTAATGTCCTCAGCCTTTGAACTGTTGCAGGGAGCCAAGGTCTTCACAAAGTTAGCCCTCCGCAATGCCTACCATCTTAACCGTTTTGTCTTTGTGTACCTTGACGATATTCAGATTTTTTCCCCTTCACTTCAGGTACACACCCAACATGTGCGCCAAGTTCTCCAACGGCTGCTGGAAAACCAGCTCTTCGTTAAGGCAGAGAAGTGTGAATTCCAGGCTGAGTCTGTTTCGTTCCTGGGTTTTGTGGTGGCTGCAGGGGAGATTAGGCTGGATCCGGCCAAGGTCATGGCTGTCGCTGAGTGGCCAGTTGCCGACTCCAGAAGGGCTCTGCAGCGGTTCCTGGGCTTTACCAACTTCTATCAGCGATTCATCAGAAACTTTGGCCAGGTTGCTGCACCCCTAACAGCTTTAACCTCCATCAAGGTACCGTTAATCTGGAATTCCCGGGCTCAGGAGGCCTTTGACAATTTAATGTCCCGTTTTGTCTCTACTCCTGTTCTCTCCATTCCAGATCCTGGGTGGCAGTTTATTGTAGAGGTTGATGCTTCGAAAGTCGGGGTAGGCGCGGTCTTGTCCCAACGATCCCCTGATGATGAGAAATTACACGCCTGTGTGTACTTTTCTCATCGCCTCACTCCAGACGAACAGAACTACGACATAGGTAACCTGGAGTTGCTGGCAGTCAGGTTGGCTCTGGGTGAGTGGCGCCACTGGTTGGAGGGTTCGGCGCAGCCCTTCTTGGTCTTAACTGACCATAAGAACCTTGAATACATTCGTTCAGCTAACACTCTCCCAGTGGCTTCAACGGGTATGTCCCTATTAGAATGTTCTATGGGTTACTTACCTCCCTTGTTTCCCTCTCAGGAGCCCAACACTGCGGTCCCGTCTGCTCTAGCCTTTGTCCGGAGATGTTGGTCTACCTGGAAGAAGGCTAGGAAAGCCCTGGTCCAGGCCTCCAGATGGACCAAAGTAGCAGTCGATCGTCACCGGCGTCCAGCACCTCGTGTGTGGCCAAAAGGTTTGGCTTTCTTCCAAGGACCTTCCTCTCAAGGCAACCTCTCGTAAGTTGATGCCTAGGTTCATTGGGCCTCAGTCCGGTTACGATTCGACTCAAGTTACCTCCTTCTCTTGGTCGGGTACACTCTGTTTTTAATTTATCCAGGGTCAAGTCTGTTATCTGCTCTCCTCTTAACCCTAACATTTCTCCCCCCCCCCCTCCCCCTCGTCTTGTGGATGGCTCTCCTACTTATTCTGTTAGGAGATTACAAGACGTTCGCTGTCGTGGCAGGGGCTTTAAGTACCTGGTGGACTATGAGGGCTATGGTCCTGAGGAGAGGTGTTGGGTTCCGGCTCGGGGTGTGTTGGATCGGTCGCTGATTGAGGACTTCTACCGGACACGAGGTAGGACTCCTCCGGTCGCCAGGGGGGCGATCTTGAGGAAGGGGGTACTGTCAGGATCACGGGTGCTTTATCATGTTTTTGTTTTAAGCACATGGCTTGAGTTTTTCTTTTTGTCACATGCTTCTTTGGCTTTCTAATTATCCTCTACCTCCTTGTTTCATTTCGAGCAACTGCTCGCACCTGCTACTGATCAGCGGCTCATTATCTTTCCCTTTATCCTACCCTCGTGTGTTCTGTCTTTTGTCAGTTTGTGATTCCATGTCTTGTGGTGAACAACTTATCGGGCTTGTCTCGTCTGCCTGTGAGTTTGTCTATCTAGTCTGTAATTTGAAATAAGTTAATCATCTTTTACCTGCCCCAGGAGTCTGATCTGGTCGCAGCCGAGGGGCTCGCCTCATTCGACGTTCACCTTCTCTCGGTGTGTGGCTGTTGGGGGTGGATAGCACTTCTCTCCTCTTGCTGAAGTTTTTTGTTTGCCTTTTATTTTATTTTCTCCTTTTGTGTCCGCCGCCTTATATGAACCTTTTTGTCGGATCCCGTCTGAGGATTGCCTTCCTGCTTGCTGAGTTTTTTGCCTTTTTTCCTGTTGAAGACTGCAGCTGTTTTTCTCGGTCCTGTCTTGTTCTGACATGGCTCTTTTGTTGAAGATTTTGTTGCCCTGCTGTTTATAAATAAAGTCTTTGATTTTTGCACCCGTACTTGAATCCCACTCTGATTTCTGACAGGGCTGAGCAAGGGCCTAAATTTGAGGCCTGTGCAGGGTTTTAACACAAACCTCTTGCTCATCAAATGGCCATACATTATCAAGTATTATAGTAGGGGAGAGCAGGGTAAGTTGTCACACGGGTAAGTTGTCACACTGTTCACAACTCCAACACTAGAGTCTCTATCTCAAAAATTAAATAGCCACTTTGTGTGACTTCTTCTATAGTCAACCTCCTGTTCACATGTGGTCAAGACTGCACTAATCTGAGATGAGCAAATTTTTTTTATTTTTTGGACCTAAAAGAAAAAATAAATCACTTTAAATTTTCTTCAGTATAACTTTGTTAGGTATAGATGTTACAAATTATTATTTTGCACAAAATAGAGGAGACATCAACGTGTCTTTTGATACTTCAGCTGACGTGCTATGTTGAGCTAACCCTGACATTTAGCCAAAATTAGCATAAATGTCAGTTTGGGGAAAGTTGTCTCATTAACTTTGGGGCAAGTCGTCACATATGACCACAAATATGGCCCCCATATCATTAGTCATAGAATCCCTGATATCAGTCGCTCTATATAGCAGTTAGCTGAGTGATAACCAAAGCAATGCACTATTCTGAAAATATATGTTAGAGCACCCTTAGTGATTTAATTCAGGAACCGGTCATGGCCAAAATTACACATATATCACACATTCAAAGCAAGATCTAGTTCATGAACCAAAAGCATTCTGTAAACTTGGGTTGGGACACACTATCAGTTCAGTCTAAGAATTTAATTTGGACAACCTTAAAGCTGATTTAATTTTTTTCTGAATTTTTCTCAGATTCCAGATCAAATGGTTGTATCTTGGCCAAATATTGTCCTATCTTAACAAAGCACACAACAATGGAAAGCAATTCAGCTTTCAGATTATGTATAAATTTCAATTTAGAAAAACTGACACATTACTGGTTTTGTGGTCCATGGTTCACTAGAATCTTTTTAAAAGGTACTACCTAAAGAATAAGTACTAGTAACTATTGAATTTGTACTAAAATCTAATGAAATAGATCAAACAAAAATAAACACTAATAGCATAACAATAAACTTGTACATTTTCATTTTTAACATAAAATTTTAAAACAGGCTTGCAATTGTCACATTCTGTTCCTGTCCTGTCTCGTGCTCCCCCTTGTTTTTATGTATTTTGGTTTAGTCCTGTCCTGTTTGGTCTCTCCCTCATTAGTTCGTTCGTTTCACCTGTGTTGTACACCTGCCCTCACTTTAGCTTTTGATTTCTCTGTGTTTAAATGCCCATGTTTTTTCTTTGTGATTTAAGTCCTGTTAATGTCGCGAATGCTATGTGTTGTGCCTTAATGTTTCTCCTCGTGTGTTTGCTGCCTCGCCAGCTTTTTGTTTTTGTACTAAAGTTTAACGAGTAAAAAGTGTTTTGCATTCAACCAGCGAGTTCTCCTTTCTGCCTTGTGCACACACGCCAGCGAGAGTACGTGACAGTAACAGAATGCAAAGTAAAAGCAACCATATTTACAGCTATTTCCATGCAAAAAAAACATCTATTCATTTAAATCGCAAAATAAAAAATCTCAAAAACTGCTAGCCAAACTCACAAATAAAATCATAAATGTTGTTTCCTATACAAAAACAGAAAAATCTAAATCGCTATGGGAATCAGAGATTCACAGCTCACAGCTGCAGGGACACATTAGCCCTATTTGAATGGGACTAGATTTCTGAACTAAGTTTTAGTTTTTATTCATATCACGTGACGTCTGTAAATTTTTGGATTCCCATTAGTATATTCTACCAATTATTATTATTAACAAACAGTTTATGTATTCTGGCTCTTAATTTTATTATTGTTATGTTTTTTTTTTCTTTGCCAGGATGCAAATATATCATGCATGTGCATGGTAGGAGCATCTACAGTAATTCATGTTGGCCAAAAGACACAAGGAGATGTGTTGTGAAAAAAAGCAGTAGCTAATTTGCTATTAAACTATTACAGAAGTTGTGTTAAAAAAAATAGATGTGGCAGATTCGGACGGGATTAAAATTACTGCATCTGGGAAACACAATTTTTTTGAATGGCCTTCTGTACAACTATTCCTGTTTGAATAGGGCTTATGACTACCATTTGGAGATTGGTTATTTTTGTTAGAAACCAGGACTTATTCCACTATAACATACATAGTAATATATATATACAGTCTTTGGCAAACATTACCCTGTAGAGCAGGTCTTGGCAAAGCCTGGCATTGCATCGTAGCCACTTGTCTGTGCCTTCTTCACATCTCTCAATGATGTAGCCAGTGATTGGCGTGCCTCCATTTTTTAAGGGAGTCTCCCATGTCAACAGACAGGAGTCCTTTGTCTGCTCCGAGTGTGTCAAATTCAGTGGAGGGCTTGGCTTCTCTGTGGATAAAAACATTACAATGCATTTATTAGGTATGAATGTTTTTGCATGTACTACAATTATTGATATAGGATTTTACAAACCAATGGGGTCCATGATCTTCACTGGGTTAGTGGCAGCACTTGGTTTGCCTATTCCAGCCTTGTTCTCAGCCTTAACGCGGAAGATGTATTCTTTGTTCTCAATAACATCATTAATAATAGCTGAGCGTTCGTGTGCTTTGGTCACCATGACTGGAGCCCAGCTCACTGAAGTTCTATCACGGAGCTCAATAACATATGATGTGATCTCAGATCCACCATCGAACAGTGGTGGTTCCCAGGAGACTGTGGCACCAAACTTGTTGACATTTCCAACAATAACATTCTGTGGTGGATCAGGAACATCTGGAGTGTGTAAAATTAAAAACCAAAATAAGAATCACTGGCTAGTATGCAAAAAAAATCTAAAACTTCATATTTTTTTGACTTACCAAACTTATTCTTCGCTTGAACAGCTTTATCTGTCTCAACATTAGGCCCACTTCCGATTCGGTTTCGTGCACAGACACGGAATAGGTACTTGGAGTCCCTCTGCAAGCCAGTTACACAGTACTCTGTGCTGTCAGCACAGTCAGTGGCCAGAGTCCAGGTCTTACGTTTGATATCACGTCTTTCAACTACATAAGCCAAGATCTTGCTGCCACCGTCATTCTCTGGCTCTTCCCATGCAATGCTGACTTCACCGTCAGCAGTGTCAACGACCTGAAGGTTCTTCACGGGTCCCGGAACATCTGTGAAAGGAGCAACATTTCTAAGCAACAATGCAATCCTATGATGTTTGACTGAAAAAAATAGATTAAAAAATAACCCACCAATAACTTTTAGGTTTATGAAAGCCTCTCCTTTTCCATGTTTGTTTTGGATGGTGATCTTATAACGGCCTTCCTCTGACTTCTTAGGGTCCTTTAGCCTATATTCTGTCCTGTCGACAGAGGTGTGAACATTGTCTTTTGGAAGGCTGATGTCATTGTAGAACCACTCAGCCTCAGCCTGTGGGTAAGCATTGAAAGGAACTGCCATAACAAATGGCTTTCCAGCATCTGTCACCAGGTCTTGATCCAAGGTTTTAATTGTTGGTACAGCTGTAAAAACAAACAACACCACCAAGGCATTGTAAATGTAATAAATCATATATTTTCTTTAGTAGTAAAACAAATTATTAAGAATTTTATATATGAATATATATATATATCTTACCAGCAAGTTCAAGCTTGGCTCTGGCATCTTTGTCCTTGGCAATGACTCTGTACTCGCCTTGATCACGTGGCCTGATTTCACAGACCTGAAGCCTGTGAATCTTACCCTCGCTCATCATCTGGTACTTATCACCTTGAACAATGGTCATGTTGTTTCTCAGCCATTTGACCTCAACTCTGTCTTTGTTGAGCTCAACTTCATACACAACATCTGAGTTTGGGGGCTCAAACACATCTGTGGGTGGTCTGATTATCTCCACAGGGGTCTCTAAAGAGGTGAAAAAGTCATAAAGGCCATTTAAGTTTCTATAAATTTTCACAACATTTTATGTCTGGAGATTACATTTGTTAAAATTCCCTGATAGTTCCAGGTTTTCAATAGACACTGAAACAAACTTACCCTCAACGAAAAGGCGGGCCCTGGTTCTCTTGTCATCCACTCCACAGGCATATTCACACTCATCATCTGGTCTGCACTCTTTTATACGCAGTCTGCATGTTTTGCCATCTCTCTCAAATTGGTATCTTCACATTTAAAATAAAATGGATATTAAACATACTCAAAACCAACAAAAACCCTTGACAAAAGCCCTTTAGAATAATATGCATCTTACCTCGGTCCTTCTCTGATTTCCCTGCCATCTCTGTACCATTTGATTTCAGCCTTCTCTTTGGAAAGATCACATGTGAACTCAGCATTTTCAAACTCTGTGATTGTTTGGTCACTGAGCTGAGCGGTGAAGTCAGCGGGTGCTTCACTGATGATCAGTTCTGCTGTGGCCTTATCAGCGCCAGCAACCACATTATATTCACCCTCATCTGCAAGGCTGCAGTCCTTAATGGTCAAAGTGTGCTTGTCTTTGTCCACACGATACAGAATTCTCTTGCTGAGAGTGATTTCCTGACCTGCCTTCATCCATTGTACTGTTACGTTTGGTCTGTTCACCTTGCATGTAAAGCTGATGGTCTTTTTCTCCTGTGTGTCAACATCCTCAGGGGGAACAACGATCCTAAGATCTTCCTCTGTAGAAAATAATCAGGTGTATGATAAGACATGAGTCTTAGATTTTGTTAAAATTTCCCATGTAATTAATTATTTAAATTATCCTACAGGAAAATGTATGTTGTACTACTTAGAAATATTTATTAGTTTATCATTTTTTGAAGTCAACAATGGCGATATTTATGGCAAGGGGGAACTTTTAATTTCACCGTTCAGTCGTATATAATTTCAAAACAATCATATAACAATACCTTTTTCCTTAGAAATATATGACAATATATAAGTATGTTATTTTATAACAAGAGATTCACTTCACTGTTACTTTAATATAACAAAAAAGTGCATATCATACCTTGCACAGTAATGTTGCCAGAGCTCTTTGCTTGTTCGCCACGCTGGTTTGTCAGTGTAATAGTGTAGTTGGCTTCATCTGATTTATGAGTGTCTTTGATCCTCAGAGAGAATACATTGTCCTTCTGGACCATGATGAACTTGCTGCTTTCAAATAAAGTCTCATTATTCTTCAGCCATTTGGCTTTGGCCCCCTCAGTGTTAACTTCACAGTTGAGGACGGTCTCTTGTCCTTCATTTGCCTTTATGTCTCTGAGAGGAGTGATAATCCTAAGCTTTTCTGTAAAAAAAAATACATATATATATATATATATATATATATATTTATAATCATAATCAAATTGTTATATTTATATCAGAATACTTTACATACCAAGCACTGTCAGATCGGCAGAGGCTCTTGTGGTTCCAATGAGGACTACAAAGCCTCCTTCATCCTTGAGTTCACAATTTTTGATAACAAGAACTCTTTTTTTGCCCTCAGAAATGATTTCATATTTGTCATCTGATTGAAGTTCCTTATTTGCTTTGAGCCATTTTACTTCATATGTGTCTTTTGAGACAGAGCACACAAATTGTGCCTTTTCACCTTCAACCACCTCCTGGTTTTGAGGCCTTGCAATGAACTCAGCGGCAAGTTCTAAAGTGGAAAAATAGTTAGAGTATAATCACAAGCACGGAGTAAGTTTATACACAATATGAAGTAAATTTTTAAGTACAAGATACCATTAATCTTTAGGTTCCCTGTGGTTTGTGAGGTGGGCAGTTTGCAGTGGTACTCTCCGGCATCATCCATACGAAGGCCCTTAATAATGAGGATTCTCTTTTTGCCATCAGCAATATGTTCATATCTACCAACTTCAGGCAACTCCTGGTCACCCTTGTACCATGTAACCTCTGCACTGGGCTTAGAGACTTCACAAATGAGTTTAACACTGTCGGTTTCAGTGCCTTCAACATTAGCTAAGTTCTTTGTGAATCTAGTCTCTTCCTCTGTGGTAAGAAAAAACATGCAAATCAGTACACTGTTGTAAGCTGCTGAAGCCTGCTTAGACTAAAAATGAACAGAATCATTTACCAACGACAGTCAGCATTCCAGAGCTTTTGGATGTCCTGGCATCACATTCATATTCTGCTTCATCATCAAAGACAGACTTGCTTATGATGAGAATACGTTTCACTCCTTCAGAAATGATCTCATATTTCTTTCCTTTTCTGATTTCATTGCCATCTTTGAACCAGCGAACCTATTCATAAGGAAATATATTGATGAATGAACCCTCAATGATCATTTTTGCCAAAGACAATTACACAAAATAACTAATGTCTAACATCTAACTTGCATATTATAATGATATTTTTAAACGTCATACTGAAAAAGATTGACTGAATTCTAGACAACAAACCTTGGCACTTTCACGAGACACTTCGCATTCAAATCTGGCCGATTCCTTCTCTTTGACCTCTACATCATGGAGTGGTTTTGTGAACTCAACATGTGGAGCTGAAGATCAAAAGGCAACCACATTCAGTGTTTTATTTCTTTCATTGCAAGTATAAGTTCAATTCTTCACATTCTGGTTGACTTACGTTCAACATTTAAGAAAGCTGATGTCTTGAACTGTCCAGCATCACAGGTATATGTCCTTGAGTCATCAAGTGTGCAGTCATGGATGATAAGTTTTCTTTTACGGCCATCAACAACCATGTCATACTTTTTGGTTTTACGAATTTCTTGTCCATCTCTAAACCACCTGACCTCTGCTTTCTCTTTGGAAACTTCGCACTCTAGTTCAGCTGTGGCTTCCTCTTCTACAGTCTGGTCTTCCAGAGGTTTGGTGAATTCAGCTGGAGGTTCTGCGCAGCAAATTTAAATGATAGATTTATTTGAGATTAATTTAGAATAGTAATTTCCTAATACTAATATTAATATTTTATTTTATTAATATAATTTAGTTTTTTTTACCCAGACATTTACACATTTTTTTGTTTTTATCTTTAATCACCTGAGCTCCTATAAGAGCACTAACAATCACAACACTAGAATGGCTGCTATTTTCACCTCAATGTGAACATGTTTTAGGCTGATTAATTTTATGAGGGATGCTTGTTAGCAAGAAGGTGCAATTCAATTTGCATTTGTGAACGAACAGCACCCACCATTTACAATGAGTTGAGCCTGTGTCACAAAGTCCTTTGCAGTGAGTTTTACTTCTCCTGCCTCTGTCAGCTTCACATCCCTAAGGGTCAGCGTGTGACTTCTGCCTTCTGCCCGGGTCACCACCTGTGCAAATCAAACCAATTGATAAATCAAGAACTTTTGCCATGTCAAGGGGTGGGGGAGGCTATTTACTGCTCCTCTGCAATAGACATCAGCAGCTGAGCACTAGGAACTGTTCTCATTTTCACACCTCTGCTTCTACTGCCCCAACTATGTTCCCTGGAAGCCAATTTAGTCACCTACATGTGGCTTGTGTATCTTCACATAAAACTGAGCTGAGGTTAAATAAGACACAAAGTATTAATTGATTGAAAACTGTTATATATGTTTTGTGTACAATTAACATATTCCTTAAATCATCAATAAAAATTAAGAATAAAACAGGCTGAAAACTATTTACAAATCATAGTTCAAGCAACTGAATATTTGTTTTCTTATTATACAGTATATTATATAATCATTCATACTGAATGCTTTCCTTAATATTCCTAAAAAATGAAAAACTGAAAGATGTGTCTGCCCAGAAATAATCAAAACTGTTAGAATTGGGGTTCATTAGATCAGTTTAACTTGGTTGTAATCTCTGTTGTAAGAATCAGGTTCTCAAACAAACATATCAGGAATACAAACAGATTTCGAACAGCTGTTGTCACCAAAATGTGTGGCCTATTACTAAACCCATCTGCTACACAACACTCAGTTTAATCAAAAGTACCATGTAAAATAGCCAAAATCCAAAAAAGCCATGACTGAAGTCCTAACTCACCTAACACACACGCACTGCATATTACATGACAAACACATTTAAACGCTTCTAACAAAATACATAAAGAAATACATTTCTACATGTATATACAAGCTACGGCTGTAAAAACGGCCTCTTGCCACCTGCCACTGCACATACAGTCTTGAAGCAGTTAAAAATAACCAGAGGAACGCTTGCAGAGCAGAATAGCCCTGTGTGTTATCTCAAAACCCGGATCAAATGCTCAACTGGTATCCTGATCCCCCCAGGTCCTTATATGAGGAAAGCTTTTAACTGACAGATGTAAAAAAAAAAAACTATCATGCAAAATGTGGAGAAAAGCTAAATAGATGTTTTGTTGAGTTGATGTGTAATCCTAGCTGCTACAAACAGTTGATCTTCCTGTACTGTTATTCCATCTGTTAAATTGTTAAATTGATCATCTAAATTAATCAATGATTCAATTAGTGAATAAAAAACAGTGACAGCAACAGGTACAAATATTCCAGAAACCACAAATGACTTTTGAATTTAAAAAGGACAACATGCACACTTACTCTGTCACTTGGTTCCAGCTTTGTACCCCCTAGGAACCATTCCACAGGTATGCCCTCATAAGACAGTTCGCAGTCAAAGGTTGCTGTCTCTCCTGCTGTCACTGTTACATCCTTCAGAGGCCTCAAGAGGCCTATCACTCGTGCTTTGGATTCAGGAGAAGACATTGTTAGTCACCTCCAAGTTCCAAAGGACAGCGGTAATCCTTTAACTACAAATCCACATAGCGCTTTCCCGCTGACAACAGGCCACTGCTCTGGAGCTTGTAAGCCTCCAGGACAAGTGGGATTCAGCAAGACAGGGACTTGTGTTGGGGGCCTACTTCATTTGCATATTGAGTTTCCTTAAGATGTATATGGTCAGAAAAAAAATTTGGAGGTAGGTCTGTTTAACCTCTGCCAATCACTGACAGAGAATCTCTACATATGGCATGCGGCTTCTAAAATAACCGCAACATCTGATTGGCCACTAGCCCACCCCTGTAATGACACCCTGCCAGGAAATCTGTTACTGTCAATCAACCTGCTGGAATTTTCCAGGAAAAGGAGAATGTTACGTTAAGTGTTACTTAATTTATAAAGTAGAAAAAAATCCCTGACCATGGTTAATTCTTGCATGCTATAATAGTGTCTCTGCTTACTTCTAAAGCAAGCATATTAAAAAGCTAAAGAAAAAAATTGATTGGATGCCAAAGATATCTCTAACACATTAATCCCTGCCATAATAAATACTTTTCACACCCTGTTATCACTACATGGCATCTGTCAGTATAATTTATGAGCCAGTCATCATAAACCGCACTGACTGACTAATTTAACTGCCTTTAGTTATACATGCTGTGTTTCAAAGTAACTCATATCAATTGTCTTTGTTACACAATACTAATTGCCTCAGGTATATCACAGGAGATACAATTTTTCTAGCTTATCCAAAATATGCAAGAAGGTATCCTATTCATCATTCTCACCTTTAACTCTGAGCTGAGCCCTTGATTTTGCGTTAGCAGCACTGAAGTCCACACCACCAGCCATATCCATGCGAACATTGTAAAGGATAAGCATGTGCTTGGTGCCTTCCTCCTTAATTTCACAGTCCTGATAAATTAAATAAAAAATTTTGATATGAAAATATGAGAACATGTCAGAAACTTTCTCTTTTTATGTCATAAGTTTAGAAATAACATGAAGCACAAGGTGAAACACATGATGACAGGATTGATGTTTTTTATGAACTGTTAATTTAATTCAATTCAGAACTGTAGATTCTTTTTTATTTTATTTCAAACATTAATTGCGAATGTTAAATTATCTGTAAGTTACCGGTGACTGGTGCAGGGCATCTCCTTTGAGTTTCCAGTGACCATGAACATCCTCCTCAGAGATTTCTGTCTCAAAGCGAGCAGTCTCTGTTTCTGTGACCTCCACACTGTACAGTGGACGGACAATCTTAATATCACGTTCTGCAAAGAACAGGAAAGGAGAGGCAAAGTTATAGGAGTTCAAAGTAATTTTAATAAATAAAAACAAAATTAATAAAACAAACATGAAAATACAGGGGTCAAAGACGAAAAAAGTTTTAAGCATAAAGAATTATACATGTAATACTGATTTAAATTGTTGTTGACTCACCCCATCAAAATGTTTAATTTTATTGTATATAGCAATAAATAAATATCATACATTCTCCCTGATTTACAGAAAATCACCACTATCCTAGGTTTTGTCAATTTGTCAGTTAGATTTTTTTTTCTGTCAGCGTGAGCATGTTGTTGGAATTTAAAAATAAATATTTTGTTACACTGAAGGACAATGTAACATTTAATGTGCTTTCTATAGACAAAATCACTTTTGCAAATTTTTTTTGATGCAGACATCTAAACGTCTTTTACCCACATACAAAAATATACATACCTTCAATGTTGAGCTTAGCAGCTGTCTTGTCAGAGCTGCAGTCACAAACATATTCACCAATGTTAGCCTTCTCTGCCTTCTTCACTGTCAGGATACGTTTCTTTCCATCAGCCTTGATGAGGACGTTCTTAGAGGGAGTGATTTCCTTCCCGTCTTTGAACCATTTCACCTGAGCAGATGATTTGCTCACTTCACACATCAGGACAACCTCATCCTTCTCAACTGCAGTGTAGTCCTGTAACTTGGTGGTGAAGTAAGGTTCTCCCTCTGTTGAAATACAAGAAGATTTTAATTATAATTCTGTATTTATCAGTGCAATTTAATATTGTACGATACAAGTGCCTACAACTTATTTAAACACTTACCGAGCACAGTGAGCATTGCCTCACAGGTTTTACCAAGGGCCTCAACTTTAATTAGAGAAGTGTCATCAATAGACACCTCTTTGAAGGACAGAGTATGGATCTTGCCATCCTCAGACATGTGCACCACTTTGCTTGGATGCAAACGCACATCATTCTTGTACCAGGTGACTTGAATCTTCTCATGAGAAAGTTCAATCCTGAATTCTGCAGTCTCACGCTCTTTAACAGTGACATCTTTAATGGGTCTGACAAACTCAAGACGGATACCTGGAGAAATATGCAAGAACATGATTCAATCCGACAGCAGCTGTATTTAAAAGTTTATGAAAGAAAAAGGCTAAAATAATGCATTTATTTTCTTCCCCTTACCCTGGATAACAAGTTTGGCAGATGTTCTCTTGTCTTCAGCCTCAAACATATACTTAGCCTCATCCTCATAGGCAGAAGATCTGACTACCAGAATGTGTCTTTTGCCCTCCTGAAGTATCTCAAATTTATCATCCGGTGTAATCTCTTGAGATCCTTTTAACCAACGGAAGCTCTTTGGTTGTCTTGAGATCTCACACTCAAACCTTGCCTCATCCTTCTCATATACATGCACATCAGCCAGTGGTGTAACAAATGAAATGGGAAGCTCTGCAAAAATATATATAAAAAAACACAACCCTTTAAATAATTAACCAAATCACATATCATGAAATCCTCAATAATCTTTAAAAGTTGCCCTCAAACTGTGCTCTGTGCTTTAATAAAAAATAAAATAAAATATTCTAACAGGTAACTGATTATTCAGTAATAATAATGCTTGTTAACATTAACTAAAGTGTTTTTACAATAACTTAAGTGACTTAAGAAGTAGTCTAGTAAGTTGCAAGGGGGAAAAACCATATTAAATCATTCAATCAATACATTTTATGTAGATTTTACATTTAAACAAAGTCTAATTGCTTTAAGCCAGTTTCCCACCGGAAGTAAGGAGTCATTTATTCCACACTTTTATTCAGCTAAGGAAGTGGTCTGTGGTCAAAAAAAGTTTTATAATACATTCATCTAGAATTAAATTGCGGCTGCAGAAAATGTAGGCATACAGTACCTTTCACTTTTAGATTGGCAGAACATTTTGCATTGGCACCCTGGAACGAAACCTCTCCAGACTGGGAAACTTTGCAGTTGTACAAAGTTAAGATGTGTTTAGCACCATCCTCAATAATTTCAATATCCTGTTGCCACAAAGACAGAAATACAGTTATGCCAATCACACAAATGTCACACTTGTTACCATTTCAAATATTTTAAGTAGCCTTACAGGTGATGGGGAGAGTACTTCTCCCTGCAGCTTCCACTGGCCATGTACATCATCCTCAGAGATTTCCACCTCAAAACGAGCTGTTTCACCATCAAACAGCTCAACACCATACATGGGTCGCACCACTTTGATGTCACGAGCTGAAGTTAATCAAAAAATAAAACAAATGTAAGCACCTGTAAATGTTGAAAGATTTCAGGTAGGTGTGTAGATCAATCTGGACCTCAAAAAAACAAACAAACATTTACATTTCATGGGGATAACCTTGATCACTGACCTTCAATGTTCATGGTGGCCGAAGTCTTGTCTGTTCCACAGTCACAAACATATAATCCTTTGTCTTTGTCCTCAACTTTCTTGATGTTTAGGATTCTTCGATTGCCCTCGGCTTTCATGGTAACCATCTTGGAGGCTTTAATTTCAGTCTCATTGTGGAACCATTTCACAGGAACATCTTTGCTGAGCTCACAGTCAAGATTGACCTCATCTTTCTCAACTGCTGTGTAATCTTGCAGTTTAACTGTGAAGTAGGCATCTCCCTCTAGATTAAAATTAAAAAAAATAAGTTTAGAGACCCTAATGTACAGTTTGTGAGATAAAACAGCTTGTCTGCCAACAAACTAATGTTTACTAGATTACAGATTTCAGGACCAATTATCTTACCACCAACACTAACACCATCATCAAAATAATAATTATAATAATAAAAATAAAAGTTACCTAGCACCGTCAGGTTTGCTGTAGTCGATAATCCTTTAGCCTCTGCTTTTATTTCGCAAGTATCATCTAGAGTGACATTCTTGATTTCTAATATATGTTTCTTTCCTTCAACATGCGTAAGTATAGTTCTGCTTGGATGCAGTTTTGTTTCATTTTTGTACCATGTCACTGGTACATTGTCATGGGAAAGTTCAAGCTCAAACCGAGCTGTTTTACCTTCCTTAACAGTTTGATCCGCTATCGGTGAGATGAATTTCAGCCGCATACCTATAATTTGTTAATCCATTGAAAAACCATTTTAGCTCTGTGATTTTGTGAACAAACACATTTTCAGAAGACCCCATGATGACTGAAACATTGCTTGAATGAAAACTTACCCTCAACTGTCAGTTTGGCTGTTGATGTTTTACCCAACACTTCAACAGTATATTCTCCCTCATCCTCAAATTCACAGTGGTTTATGACCAACATGTGTTTCTTTCCATCATCAATGATATCATATTTTTGGTCTGGTGTTATAATATCAGATCCTCTCAACCACATGACTTTAGGCACATCTTTTGTGATCGTGCACTCAAACTTTGCCTGTTTCTTTTCATGCACAGTAACATCCTTTAATGGGACTGTGAAGTCCATTTCAATTTCTATGGGTGTGAATAACAGTTTTCACAAGATAGTTATTTTCACCCTCTTCATTTTTAAACTGCTTTTCTTGTTTCGACATGCATTTAATGCTCATCAACAACATACCTTTGACCGTTAACATTGCAGTAGTGATGGCATTCAAAGCTTGGTAAGAGACTTCTCCAGCCTGGTCAAGCTGAACATTTTTCAAGGTAAGGAATCTTTTATTTCCTTCAGCTCTGATATCACATGTCTTGGGACAAAAAAAATACAATTACTCATGTAAAATAGCCTACATAGAATAATGGGTTTTTTTTTTTTATGCTTACCGGTGATCTTGTCAGAACCTGCCCTCTAAGCTTCCATTCTCCAGGCACATCATCTTCTGAAATTTCAGTATTGAAGTTGGCCTCTTCTTTCTCAACCACCACAACACTTGCAAGAGGCTTTAAGATCTCTGCTTCGCGCTCTATATTTATGATAGACAAAAAAAAAAAAGGTGTGGGGGGGTATTTAGGGAGATATAAAAAAAAACCTATTGTAGTGATGCAATAAATGATGAGCCTGCCTACACACCTCCAAGAGTGAGTTTTGCTGCATATCTGCGGCCCTCAACTTCAATAGCATATTCTCCAACATCACCAGGTTGAGCATTCTTGATTGTAAGAGTCATATCTTTTCCATCCTTTTTCACTTCAGTCTTATCTGTAGGGTCAGTGGGAATTTCTTCATCTCCCTTGAACCACTTCCAGTTAGGAGTATCCTTGAAAAGTTCGCACTTGAATGTGGCAGTAGCCTTTGGTTTCACATGCTGGTCCCTCAAAGGTTTTGTTAACCAATCTCTGATAATTTCTGCAAAGGTAAAAATTTGGTTTAGTTATGTTTTAGTATAGAACTATTAAAAACTAACATAAATGATCATAAAGTTTTCCATATACATACCAATGACTTTAACATTGCCTTGTGTCTTGATGTTCTCGCACTCGCAAGTGTAAACACCGGCATTGTCGTCATTTGTGTCTTGGATTGTCACAGAGTGCTGCAATCCAATAACATTGATTTGAATTTTGCCAGGAATTTGCTTGAGCTCTTTTCCGTCCTTCTTCCAGACAACCTCCCTGTCTTTGCTCAACTCGCAGGTTAAGTACATTGGCTGTCCCTTAATCACAGACATTTCCTCCTCCAGATTCTTTGTGAACTTCACTGGTAACTCTATTAGATGAAAAACAGAAGAATATCTCAGTACATCAGGTAGAATTTTATATACAGTATATTTGAACCAGACTAAGCTCGTATATTCATAGTTTTTAAACAATTATCAATGCAGTACCTTCTACTATAAGTTTAGCTGTTGAGGTCTTCTCCTTGTTGCCAAGCTTAGCAACACATGTGTACTCTCCAGTGTCTGAAAGCTGTACATCAATGATCTGCAGTTTCCGGTCTTTGCCGTCTGATGTGAATTTGTGCTTTGGACTTTCTCTTAGATTGCTTCCATCTTTCATCCAGGTGGTGATAGCAGTAGATGGAGAGATCTGGCACTCAAATACAGCAGAGGAGCCAATGGACTCAGCCTCCTGTAACACAATGTCTTTGAGCTCTTGCACAAATTTTAAGGGGACAGCTTTGAGCTGGAAACCAAATGGTGAATCTCCGGGAGGTTTGTCACCACCAGCACCAGGCTTCAACCCTCTACCCCTTCCAGCATCACCAGGAGATGGAGTTTGTCTTGCTGTAATGAAAAAAGAGGTGTAAATAAAAATAATATGAATACATATAATAAGATCTGCATACATTTTGTTGCTGAGCTGTCATGAGTAATGTATAAAGTAAAGCCTAAAATGGCTGAGGAGGAAGAAGAATCATGCACATAATTTAATACATAAACGTACGTTTTAAGCCTCTGCCTCTCCCAGCTTCCTCTTTAGGCTTTCCCTCTGTAGAAAAAAAGAATTACTTCCTATTTATCAACATGAAAATTGTATTTTAAGTTCAATTAAAATGTCTAGTACTGAAAAAACACTTTGAGACGAAGGATAAATATTAAACATGGGAATGAAGGGTCATGAAGATGACAGAATCATGCCGCCAATTAATGAGAAGTTAGATGACAAATTATGATCCCAATGCAATGACCATTTTTTCCAACAGTGGTTATATTTTGTAGATCAATGAAGACACACAAACAAACAACAAACAAGATGAAAAGACATTAAAATACAACAAACGTGCCACAATGAAGATTGAAGAAGATGAAGAAGGCGGCAGACAAGATTTAGCAGTTTTATATGGATGGACATGAATGTCGACATGGAAATTATCTGGGGTGAAAAAATAACAAAAGGGAGCTGGTTTCCATAGCACGGAAAATGAGGCATTCATTGGTGTAGTTCACAGCCAACCTCTCACCTCGTCTGCCCCCTGGCATCCCAGGAGTCTCAAGTGCCCCTTCCTCCATATACCTTTCTTCAGAGCCTTCTGAGCCATAACTCTCTCGAGAAGCAACCTCCCATCCCCATGCTTCTTCGTCATCTTCATATTCAGCTTCAAATTCATATTCAACCTCTTCCTCAAATATTTCCTCTTCAAACTGAGTTGACACTTTTCTTAACTCCACAGCTCCAGGAGACAGCTCCTTTATTGCTGGTACCTTCTCTCTTTCAGTAATCTGCAGAGTTGCTTCAGGTTTGTCCTCCTTAGGTGAAACCTTCAGAGGTACTTTCTTCAAAATAACAGCTTCAATTGAGTCTTTGGGTGAAACCTTCTTAGGCGTCTTTGCCAAATCCTCACTAGGCTTCCTCTCCACAGAGACTGCTTTTGGTTTCTCAACCTTAGGTGTAGGAATCTTTTCAGGCTCTACTCCACTCTTTGGACGCTCAACTGGTTTTAGAATTACATCTTCTTTCTCCTCAGCCTCTTTGGGCAAAATACCCTTTTTGGTGACTATTGGCTTCTTCTCAGTCTCCTTTGGTGTAATCTCCTTCTTTATTGGCGTTACCTTTTTGGGTGGTGTCTTTTTATCTTCTGGGGTTACAGTAGTTGGTATCTTCTCAACCTCTTTACCTTTATCTGGAGTATCTTGACTGTCAACTCTTTTTGGTGGAATACTTGGTTCTGTTTTAATTTCATCTTTTGGTGGCCTAGAAAGTGGTGACAACTCAATTGGTTTTCGTTCTTTTGGCTCTGGAATCTCCTTTTCTTTTGGTGATCCAGCTGATGGTTTCTTTGGAATTGGTTTTAGTTGAACCATCTCAGGTTCCTGATCTTTAGGTGGAATTTTACCTTTACCTTTAATTAATTTTTCTTTTGGCTCTGTAGGTGCTTCCTCTTTGGGAGGTCTGGTAACAGGTTTAACAGTAACTTCATCTGGCACCTTTTTATCAGGAACAGGTGGCTCTTCTTTTTTTGTGATGACATCAGATTCCTTTGGCTTTTTATCCTTTTCAGGTTGGTCTCCTTTCTGAAAGGTAGCTGGTTCCCTACTTCTGTCAAAAGTTATAGGTTCTCTTCCTTTCTCTTCTTTTTTGGTGTCTTTTTCGGTTTCACTTGGCGGTTTTACAGGTTTCTCAAAAGGTTTTAATTTGACAGCTTCTTGTTCTTTTGTGTCTACTGGTAACTTTTTAACCTTTTTTAGTGCTAAGCCAGGATCCTCTGGTGTATCTTTCTTTTGAACCTTTACAATTGGTGTCTTTTTTGCTTTTTCTTCTATTTCAGTTTCTGGTTTTATCTGAGGTGGTGCTTTCTTAGGTTCATCAGGAATCTTTTTGTCAACCTCAGGTTGAATTTTCTCAACTCTCTTGGTCACTTCATAAGTCTCAAAATGCATTTCTGCCTCATAACTTTCAGTTATCATAACTTCAGTGTGAGCCTCAGCAAACACTTTTGGACGTTCCTCATATTCGTCCTCTTGTGGTTTGAGCACTTTCCTCAGTTTTACCATTTCCTGATCTTCGTCTTTATCTTTGGAGACTCTTGTAGCTTTCTTCAAGGTTGGAATTTCAAATCTTCCCTCTTCTTGCTTCAATTTAACAACTTTGCCTTTAGATTTGGAAATGTATGCCATTATAAAGCAAACAGTACATAAAAACAACCATAAACACATCACATTTAACACACTGACATACTTTTGTCTGTAAAACAAATTATGACAAGACAAAACATAACAAAAGACTATAGGAGACAATCAATAACAGACAAACCGACAAAGATGGTACTGACAATATAAAACATTTCAACACACACAACAAAACGTAATTCCAAAAAAAAATAAAAAATCACAAATATAACCGAAGAGAACAAATAGTTTGAAAAAGCTCTGCCAACTATGAGAAAAGATTTTAAGTTTTAAGAATATAATTTTGTATGTTTTCTTACCTTTCTTTCCTGGAGCAGGTGCAGAAACTGGTCCCTTTTCACCATCTGATTTAGAAAAGTCGTCATAAAACGTTAAAACAGGTCACAATAACAATATTTTCTAAATATTGTAAATATTCAGAAAAAGCTTTGAGGGCAGTTTGTAGTCATAACATGAATTTGTTTTGGTATACATAGTATTTTATTCACTTTTGTGAGTAACTGGTTGTCAGTTAAACTGCTGAGAGATAAAGACGTGCCTTTTCATTAAGTGGAATAAGGATACTGTAAGGATCACTTAAAAGCTTACACATACCAGAAGCACATACAAGACAACAACATGACAGACATTACCACACGTTTCTGAAATTAAGAAAGATTTTACGAAAAAGATTAAGAAAAGACATTCAGAATAAGATTATGACCTACCTGTTATTAACGACAATATTTTCAATAAAGATAATTGCCCAAAGACATTTTATAAACAAAGAGAGTATATACTTTATGAAGAAGAGTTTCAGCTTCAGTACCTTCCACTGGTTGGACAATTGGTACTGGTTCTTCCTTTGGAGCAGGCTTTAGTTTCTCTGGTTCTTTAGGTGTAGGTACTTCAAAAGACATTTCAAAGACATGATGAGATTTCTAAACTAGACATTCCATTTAGCACAGTGCACTGATGCAGACTTGTGGTTACCATAATACCTTTTGTTGGAATTTTCTTCTCTTCCTTGGGCTTAGGAATGAGTTTATCTTCAGGTTTCTTTTCGGTCTCTTTAACTTAAAATAGTGTTTTTTGACATTAATTCAAGTTGAAAGATATTGAGAATAACACAATGCAATGAAAGAATATAATCTTTTAAACCCTTTATCAAGGTTAAGAGACAGACGCACAAATATAACGTGTATGACAGACAATATATGAAGTAATTCACAGATAATATCTAAAGTGATTATTTGAAGAAAATATAAAGAAAAGAATTATAAAGAATTCATACAAACAACAGGAACGGCATGCATTCTTAGACATAGACTTGACAGAACATGTTTTAGCCCCTCTAAGAGGCTTAACAACACAACACTGACAAAATTAAAGACTAATAAAGTTATTTTTCTAAATAAGAGTGGTTCACTAAGCATGAACCTTTTGTCATCAAGAAGTTATGTTACAATGACAGATACCATACATATATTACAGAACAACATAAAAACAGAACGGCAAATGTTTAGTGTGTTAAGGCCCTCTATCGAGTTTAAGATGTGCTAAAGAAACAAGTTTTGATGTTAGTCAAAACATATCACATATCAAGCAAAAAAGTACCTTCTGGGGAAATTTTCTTTGCCTGAGGCTCTGGCAAAGGTTCTTTCTTTCTTTCAGGTTCTGGAGATGGTTTCTTTTCAACTGTAAAATGTACAAATTTTAAGGTGTTAATACGACAGAAATTACGACGTTACAGTTGCAGTGAACCAATAGTAAAACCTTGACAACAAAATATAAAATGCAACAATATACATAAAATATTTGACTTAACAAAAGCAGGACAAACAACAAAATGAGACCATAATATCACAAACTGAAACATAAAAGTTAGTATGACATAAAAAGAGTTGGCTAAAGAATCCCCACAGTACTCTGTACCTTTTGGGGCCGTGACTTCTTTCACAGAAACAGGTGTCTTCTCTGGAGACAGTATCTTTTCTGAAGATGGTTTCTTTTCTGGTTCTGCTACTTTACATCACAAATAAAATTTTACATTATAACCTCAAACCTGATTTTTGTCACTTTACCATCAGATTCAACAAACTTTATATAAAATATTTCTACACACAAAACAGAGAAAATGACAAAAAAACAAGGGCTGTAACATTATTTATGACTTCAAGACAGGACAAAGAAGAGGTTAGTCTTAAAAAAAAATAAATGTCCCGATCATTTTTTTTTCTTTGCGCACTAAAGAAACCAAGAGAAATACCAGATGTTGTTTCATGTCATTATACCTTTTGTAGGGGTCACCACTTTCTTTTGTGAAACATTCTCTTTAAGCCTTTTAGTTGAAAGAATAACCTCTTTCTTTTGAGGTACTATAGCATTTGGTTTTTTAGTGACAGCAACATTTTCCTTCTTTTTAGGCTGAGCATCATCTTTTCCCTGCTCCAAAATGTCCTTTTTCTCAAGTTCCTCTGTATTAGGGACTGTAACAACCTCTAGTTTTTGCAAATTATCTTCCTTCCCTTCACGTTTAATTATGTAGGACACTTCCTGCTTGTGTGGAATTTCTTCCCTATCAAGAGAGAGAGTAACTTCTTGTCTTTTAAGTACACTTTCCTCTTTCTCTTTCAAAATTAGTGGATGGGTCTCTTTCCTTTGAGGCACAGATTCTTCTATTTCAGAAGCACTGACCACCTGCTTCCTTTTCAGTGCATCTACTACTTCTGCTGTGGGAGATATGTCTTCATTCTGAGTTGCTGTATCATCATCCATTTTACGAGGAAGAGGAGCCTCTTTCTTTTGAGTTGCAATTTTCTCATCCTTACAAAGAAAAGGAACCTCTTTCTTTTGAAGTACATTTTCTTCATTCTTTTCAGAGAGAACCTCTTTCTTTTTACCTACATCTTTTTTTAAAGGCAGGCAAGACTTTGGTAAAACTTCTTTTCTGGCAAGACAATCTTCTTTGTTTTCAGACACCTTTTCTAACTTAGAGGGATGAATCTCTTTCTCTTTGGACAATATTTCCTTATTCATTTTGGGATGACAAATAACATCTTGCTTTTCAGGAACAGTTTCCCCATCCTTTCTATCAGACAGTGGAACCTCTTTCCTTATGGATATAATATCCTTATCTTTTCTAGGAGACACAAGAACTTCCTTCTTTTTAGGCAGTATTCCCTCATCCATTCTGGAAAGCAGAACCACCTCTTTCTTTTCAAATACAATTTCCTCTTCTTCTCTGAGAGGAACATCTTTCTGTTTAGCAGGAAAAGGAAGCTCTTTCTTTTTAAGTGCTATTTCCTCTTCATATGTAAGGCGAAGAGGAACCTCCTTTTTAGATAAAATGTTATCTTCCTTTTTTGGAGTAACCTCTTTCTTTTTCAGGGAAATATCCTGATTTATTTTGGGAGACACATCTTTCTTTTTACGTACCATTTCCTCATTCTGTTTAGCAGGAAGAAGAACCTCTTTCTTTTGAGGTTCAACTTCATCCTGTTTCGGAGGATGAATGTCTTTTTTTTTAGGTAATATTTCCTCATCCTGTTTAGCAGGAAGAAGAACTTTCTTTTGAGGTACAACTTCATCCTTTTTAGGAGGATGAATGTCTCTCTTTTTAGGTAATATTTCCTCATCCTGATTTATTTTGGGAGACACATCTTTCTTTTTACGTAACATTTCCTCATTC
>JAUMHP010000301.1:3114657-3147305 GCA_032361065.1 Enteromius trimaculatus
TGTTACTGGTTTTCATAATTTTCTCTTGAGACCTGGGTATAATGTTAAACAGTTTTTATAGTATGTTTTTTTTTCTTTAAGATACTGCATTTTTTGCCCAACTTGTCACAAAAACAAAAGCCCAACTTTAAGGTATGGGCTTCCCAGGTACACTTGCAGGCACAAAACTAACACGTCCAAACAGATAAACCACAGGTGCAGTTTGTAACATTAACTATAGACATCTTTCACTAAAGTTTGACAACCAGAAAATGTCTAAATACACAAATTTTTTGCAGTATATTAACGTATCATTAAATACCCAACACTATTTGCTAACTATTTTATTTGATAAGTATAGTTGTGCTATAATTCTTTTAAACATACGCTGCTTGGTTTGATGTTTTGTGTGCCAGTGGTAAAAGGTGCCTTTGATATCATTTTAATCTAAACCCCTAGATGGCACAAAAACATGGCGTATAACTTTCCAAAACATTTGCTTTTAAAGATGCACAAATATAGTTTATTTGTCTGACCTTGGATGAGATCACGTGCAGCAGGTCAAAGTTGATACTGTGCTTACTTGATCTAATATTTTATGTTTTTTTCTGTAAATGTTTTTTTTAAGTAGCAAATGAGAATAGCTCAAATTAATGCATATATTGTGAGACAGGTCTGCTTTAGGATTTTCAGTATTAGTATTTTAAAATAATGAAAGAATAGGTAAAAGCATGGTAGTTGGGGTAAAAAATGCTCTTCTGGGGCTGAAGTCACACAGTAATTAACATGATACTCAATAGATGGCTGACTTTGCATGACATTCAGATGTAAAAACATGAATTTAATACAAAAAAGAATTAGATTTCAAACCTCTGTTTGTTCCATCCTCTTTTGCAAATCAGCAACAAGTTTAGCTAAATCCTCTTCAGTCTCTCTTGCACCACTTTCCACTTGCTGAAATGTAAAAAAAAAATTCTGGCTTGAAACGTGAGTTCCTGAAAGTTAAATGTCACTAGAACCTTGCTCAAATTCTTTGAGTTGCTAAATTTAAGTAAAACTATGAACACTATCAATTAAGAGGTTTATTAAAATCGTAAGGTTACAGTGCACTTTGTTAATTTCGATAAAAAACAAAATATCGAAGGAATACTTCACTAAATTGATACAGAAGAAACATGCTTGGTCTAATCATCTAAAAGAAAATCTGAATCAATCTTACCGGTCTTCCACTTTCTTGTTCTTTTTCCCTCTTCAGAAACTCAATAGCCTGAAGGAGACCCCGGTAGTCTGTGATGCCATACATGCGGGCATATTTCTCATACTCTTTGGGATCAACATTTCTAAGCAACTCAACAATATCAATATCCTTTTCCTCTTTAGGGCTTTTCTGCTTTGATGGAGTCCTGTTAAAACAACACAATTTAGTGTTTCACAGCTTGTACTACTCATATGTTTGCTAATTACTGTAGATCATTTAAAAAAATGTCAATCTATCATACATAACATTGCTATAATAACAATCAGTATATCACAAGTGCATGCTCATAATAAATAGTAAGCCGAGTTTGGCGTGCTGCCCAGTGGGTGAGCCGGGAGGTCGGCGGACTCCGAGCCCTAGTGATTTGAACCCTAGCGAGGGCAGAGCTCAGCGTCCAGCTCGGACACTGCATGCCCCCCTGAAGGAAGGTGCAAGAACAGGTGGATAAGGGGCGGAGGAGGGATGGACAAAAGACGAGTTGCGGAAGGGAAGGAAATGGGTTTATTTATAGTGGGTAAGATGGATCTGATTGGACAGATCAAATGAGGAGAATGTGGCGCCGGCTGCGGTTGATTCATACACGCTCCTCCCAAAACAAGTTTTGCTACGTCACTAAAGCACTTATTTAGTCATGGGTTTATTTCTATAACTAATGTTTGTCAAGGGGGGTCTTTGAGGATGGTTTGCAATTTGACAGGTACTCACTTCTTCAGTTTCACCACTTCTAATGTTGTCTCTTTTTTCTCGTCAACATTCAAGTTGGTGCTGCACTCAATTTCTCCATGTTTGTTGGAAGCAACACATCTGTACTGACCAGAGTCAGATTTGGTCACCTCTTTGATCTCCAACTTTGCCTCCTGACCTTTTTGTTGAATGTTGACGCGACCACCATGGGTCATCTGCCTCCATTTGCCCTTCATCCATTTCACATTGGGAATGGGATCACCACCAACTTTAGCAATGAAGGTAGCTGTACCCTCTGCAAAAACATAAATCATAGCATCATCAAAACTTCCCTCTACATTTTAATTCAGTTCACCCCTAAAAAAAGAAAAGGAGAGTCACTTACTCTCAACAATATGGACACTCTTTGGCTCCTCAATGAAGAACAGGTTGTCCAACTTTTTAACTGCTTCTGGGGGTGAAGGGGCCGCCTGTGCCGGGGCAGGAGCTCCTGGTTTATCTGAAACTTTTGATGGAATATTGCAGTGAGATACATAGATCTTTTAACTTAAGATATTCAAGATCCAGGTCTTAAAATATCTTAGACAACAAAAACACAAGACCTGTTTTACTTTATACAAAAAGCACAGCTGCAGGAAAAAGAATGCCAAAGAAACTTTTGCAAAGCAGCCAATTTGGCCAAAACAAATCACTGTTTGTGAGCAACAAGCAAGTAAGCCAAGAAAGAACCAGAGGACAGAATCATATTAATGAAAGAATTCAAGAATACTAATTATTAGAAGATTGTAATATTGGCAAATAGCCAATAGAATGGAAAGGTTAGGATGAAGCAAATAAAAAATTAAATATAAATAAATTATCATGGACAATAAAAACGCAATGTAACTTACACACAGACAAACAAAAATACCTTTGATAGTGACTTTAGACTTGCAGAATTCACTACCAGACTCATTGGTTGCTTTGCAGAGATAATCTCCAGTATCTGTTTTAGATACATGGATCATCTCCAGTGTGGCAGTGCCATCAACAAATGTGATCTTTGTATTTCCAGATGAAGAAAGCTCCCGCCTGTCCTTCATCCACTGAATCTTTAGAGGAGGAGATCCACGTACATGACAGCTGAGGGTAAGTTTCTCACCCTCACTCACAGTCACTGGTTTAAGAGGCAAGTCAAAGCTTGGTGGTACCTTTTGCTCTGTATTCAGAAAATACAGTAATTATGAGCATATGTTAAATCCTTTTTGACATATACATGTTAACATACATAGACTCAGTTATAACAGGAAGTTTCACATTTATACAAGAAAATAGTATTAAGAAACTACAATGGTAATTACATGGCACTCTAAGGTATTTCCAATAATAGTGAATTTTACCATCATGGAATTACCATCCAATACGGTCATTGTACCACTGTACTGCCACAGTGCTTTTTTAATAGCACACTTATAACTAAACAGTTGAGATAAGAAAGATTTGACAAGTTTGAAACCAGCTGTATACCTGTAATGTTAACTGACACATCATAAGAGGCAGTGCCAGCTTCGTTGGAGATTTTGCACATGTACGTTCCATTATCTGACAGTTGAGATTTTTTAATGCACAGGACAGCCAGGCTGCTCTTGAAGGTTATCTCATAAGAGTCAGAGGTGAAGATTTCCATGCCATCTTTATACCAGTTGACAGTCAGAGGCTGTGATCCAGCTACACGACCCTCAATCTTCACCATTTTGCCCTCAGTGTCCTCAATAGCTGCTGAAGGTTTTTTGGTAAAACTAGGTGGAATTTTCCGTTCTATAGAAATGATAAAGAGAAAGGTGTTGTTAGACAGAACATACATGTTGACGGCAAAAAGTGGTTCTTTCACCTAAATGCAAAGAGCAAAATATGAAAAAAAGAAAAGAAAAAAAGAATGTGACATATGCTCAACAGTGCCACTTGTTGGCCTACTGCAAGCAAAGAAAAACATAAATGCAAAGGCATGAAGAATGGAAGACAAAAACGTAAAAGAAATAAAGCATCACAGGTCACTCCCAAGACAATGAAGACAGTCACACTGAAAAGCCGTGACCAAATACCTTTCACAGAAACCTCTGTGGAACAAGAATCCTTCCCAATATCATTACTAGCATGGCAAGAGTAACGACCAGAGTCTGCCTTATCAGCTTTCAAAATTGTCAAATGTGGGATGTTATCCACACATGATATCTTATAATTGCCCCCTGTGCGGATGTCTTTGTGATCCTTCGACCAAGTGACTTTTATTGGCATTGATCCCGTCATGTGGCATTCCAGTTCGACAGTATCTCCCACTGTCACATCCACAGGTATGAGCTTTTTATCAAACACAGGTGGATATCTTGGTTCTGTAGAGTTAGAGATAACAGCACAATTGTATAGTCATAGTCACACATTTAATTCAGTGCGTTTCGCAACACAAGAAACAAATTTAATCAGAGAATACGGAAGGAATGAAAGAAATAAACAGACCTTGAAGGGTGAGCTTGGCTCTACAAGAAGCAGTTCCAACACTATTAGTTGCAACGCAAGTGTATTCTCCAGAATGTCTCATTTCACCTTTGACTATCTTTAGGACAGCAGAGTTATCGTCAAAAGACATTGTGTATTCAGAATCGCTTCTAAGAGCTTCACCATCTTTGAGCCAAGAAATCTCCATAGGAGAAGATCCTGCAACACGACATTCAAACTGGACAGGCTGTCCTTCGATTTGTGTAATGCTAGTAATCTTTTTAGGGAAAGACGGTGGTGTTTTCACATCTGAAAAGCAAAATATTTAGCAATATAAATTGATAATGGTTATGCAGTACAATCAAAACATTTAGGGCATTTAAGAGAGCTTTAAAGAGAAATCACCTTGTACAGTTAAGAGGCAGCTCGAAGAGGCAGATCCTATGCTATTTTCTGCCTTACATGTATATTCACCAATGTCAGATTTGGCAACTTTAGCTAGTTTCAGACAAGCAGTGCCTTTGGTGAACTCCATTTTACAGGTTGGAGAAGACCGCACTTTGCCATCTGCCTTGAACCATGACACTTTAATTTCAGGAGTGCCACCAATCTGGCATTTCAGACAAACTGCATCACCCGCAGTGACTTCCATGGGCTCCAAACTTTCAATAAAGAAAGGTGGTTCTAAAAGTAACAAAATATATACACATACCATGAAGACAACCATGCACATTTTACTTTCGTCTCATTGTACCTTATATTGAGCAATTTTACTCAATAACAAACCTAAGATGGACACTGCTGCTTCACAAGTGTCGTGTCCCGCATCATTGGAAACCTCACAAGTATATTTTCCAGCAGCCTCTTTGTCACTGTTTAGGCACTCAAGGATGCAGGAGCTCTCAGTGGTTGTAATGTTGTACTTGTAAGAGGAATAAATCTCCTGGCCATCTTTATGCCACTTCACAAGAATCTTTGGGCTTCCCGCATACGCACATTCAAGTATGAGAGACTTGCCCATTTCGACTGACAGGTTCTTGAGCTTCTTGACAAAGTGTGCAGCCTCTGAATGATAGACGGCATATATATGTGAGACACAAAGATCCGCTATAACAAAAAAATACATTCAAGAAACAGTTACACATGTATTAACTACTAAATTAAAACTAACCTTTAACAAAAAGGTTCACAGGGCAATTTTCCTTCCCTGCATCATTAATGATCTGGCAAGTGTACTCGCCAGCATGAGATTTATCAATGTTGTAGAGTTCCAGAATTGCAGTATCTCCTCTTAAAGCAATCTCGCAGCTTCTCCCAGACACTATTTCCTTACTGCCTCTAAACCATTTCAGTTTCATTGGAGTACTTCCCTGAACGGTTGCTGTAAAGGTGACATTTGTGCCTGGGAGGGCTTCCACCGGTTGAGGTGTGGTCACAAAAGATGGGGGTTCTATAGCAAATACATCGGGAAGAACATTATGAAATATGCCTTAGCCAATAGATTTATATTTATTTTACTCATTTTAAATTACTCTGCACCCAAACACTAACCTTTAATAACTAAGGAAGCAGATGTCTCTGCAGTTCCTGCACTGTTTACTGCTTTACATTTGTATGTGCCTGAGTCTGAAAGTTTCAAGGTTGGCACTTTCAGCGTGCAGGTATTCTCAGCGAACGTAATCTCGTAGTTTGGCCCACTTTTAATCTCCTCTTCATTATGATACCAAGAGATTGTGAGAGGTGCAGACCCTGAGGCTTTGCAGTCCATTTCAATAGATTTGCCAACAATACTCTGTGTGTCCTTCAGTTTTCGTGAGAACGAAGGAGGGACTATTTTGTCTGTTTAACCAAAAACAACATACTCAGCTTTTGGCTTCATAGGAAATCACGTTATTCTAAGATCAGAACAAATATTATTTACAAGGATATTAAACTTTACTGACCCAAAACAGTGAGGCACATTTTGCAGCTTTCACTGCCAACTTCATTCTTGATTTCAAATGTGTATTCTCCAGTGTCACTTTTCTCTGTTGACAATAGCTTAAGACTGGAGATCATTTTTGAGAAGCTGATTTTGTATTTTCTGCCTGAAGACAACTCCACACCATCCTTGTACCATTTTGGCTTGAGTTCTGGAGTTCCAGACACAGTGCACTCTAAGACTGCGGCGTCACCAGCGGTTACACTGATTGACTCTGTCTTATCCACAATTGCAGCAGGTTCTAGAAGTTTAGAAGAGTCATTTTGTTATGTTTACGTCATTTTTAAAAGACACACTCAAATTGGAAAACTTTCTTTTTCTTACAAACCTAGGACAGTTAGGCTTGCTGTGCATTCAGCTACTCCAGCATCATTTTTTAGCTGGCATGTATATTTTCCAGGACTGGTAGAGTCAGCTTTAAAGATCTTCAGGGTAACCTGATTATTTTCAAATGTAATTTTCCTGTTGTCACCATCTCTGAGAATGTGGTCTTTATCTTGAACCCAAGACACAGTCATAGGCTGCGAGCCTTTGACAGTTGCCAACAAAACCACCTCTTCACCAGAGACGGCTGTTGTGTTGGATAATTTCTTCACAAACACTGGTGGTTCTGAATTTCAGGAATAAGAGTCATCACAGAGTCACATAACTAAGCATAACATCCTTTTTTTTTTCTTTTTTGGAAAATTATTTAATACTTTAAAATAGCATCTCACTGACCTCTTAGCTTTACAGTGCCCTGGCAGGAATCGCTTCCTACATTATTTGATGCTTTGCACTCATATTCTCCGGCATCTAATGCTTCCAATCCAAGAATGTGGAGAGTTGCAGAGCATCCCTCAGACACAAATTTGTACTTCCTACTCTCCTTTAACTGTTTTTTATCTTTAAACCAGGTTATCTCAAAAGGTGCTGAACCTTTCAGCTCACAGTTAAGACTGGCATCTTTGCCCTTCAGCCCCTCAGCTGGTGTTGGAACTTTGTGGAAAGTTGGTGGTTCTACAAAAATGTAAATCGAAACAAAATGAGCCCTTATGCAGTTTACAATCAATAGATAAATCATAAAATCAGTAAATCATATCCTCTAAACTGTTTTTTTTTTTTAACAATAACTAAAACTACGAAGCTGAAATAAAAATAAATATTAGATGGAAAACATTTAATGAAAGCTAAAGAAATTTTGCCTTGGCTGAAACAAAATTAAATTGTACCACAACTGTTAAAACTAAAAGATTTAAAAAGTTAAAACTAAAAAATATAAAACTAAAAGCAAATTCACAGAAACTATGATAGCAAACAAAAAATGAACTACACTAAAATAACACTGCTTCTAAAACAGTCAGTTAATACTCACGTTGATAAAGGCATAAGCATTAAACTACAGGTAGTGAATGAAAAACCCATTTACTGTCTAACCTTTGACTGTGAGTGTCGTACTGCAACTCTTAGTTCCAGCATCATTCTGGACTTCACAGGTGTAAACACCATTATCCTCAAAGCTGCACTTGAAAATTTCACATACTCCCACGGAGTTATCAAATGCCATTCTCAAGTTGTCACCATCGCTGAGAAGAGCATCATTTTTGTACCAGCTTATTTTCAGAGGAGCTGTGCCAGTGACTTTGCATTCAAGCTGGAGTGGCTCTCCCATCTTTATGATTTTTGCAGCTGGAAGTTTCTGTACAAACTCTGGAGGTTCTGTAAAATCAAAATTTCAACATGTTATCATAACGTTAAATATAATATATAAAATGGTTGTAGCGTAGAAGATGATTTCAAGAAGATGGCAGATGGCAAGAGGCACATGATGGCTTAAAGGGAGTAAAGCGTAATGAAGTAAGATGATGATGAAAGGCAGACAGACAGTTTGTGTAAGCAATAAAAGAACATGCAAATGGTGAAGCATGAAAAAAGAATGATAATGAAGAGCGTTGATAAGAGTACTTGAAAGAGGTCCAACCTTTTACCAACAAGGTTGTGGTGCATTTAGCGGTACCAGCATCATTGCTTATTTGACAAGAGTAAGGTCCACTGTGTGATATTCCAACGGCAAAAAGATCTAGGAAGCACGAGAGGCCCTCCAGGCCAGTAAAACAAGAAGGTCCACAAATCAGCTCAGTTTCATCTTTGAACCATTTCACTGTGAATGGAGGTGTTCCTTTAAAGGTACTCTTAAATCGAACAGTGGTATTTGGTATGACAGCCTGTGATTCAGGAACCAGCACAAAGCTTGGTGGCTCTAAACCATTAATGGGAAAGAAAGACATATAGATCTGTTAAGAGACTGGCAGCCATCAGAGATCGCAGGATATATATGTGAAAATAAAAGATGCTACTATTTCAAAAGCTATCTGACCTTTCACCCTCAGTGTACCACTGCATTCACAACTGCCTGCTTTGTTTGTCAGTTTACAAGTATACGTTCCAGTGTCGGCTTTCTCTAAACACTCAATTTCCAAAGACACGCTGTTGTCATCCTGAAGAAGTTTATGTTTGGTTCTTCCTGACAGTTTAGTTCCATCCTTCAACCAATCCACAGTTATAGGGAGTGAGCCAGATATTTTGCATCCAATTTGAACATTGGTGCCTAGAATTTCCTCCATCTCCATCAAAGGTTTGATGAAGGATGGGGGGATTATTTGTTCTGACAAAGACAAAGAAAGATAAGATAATAAATATAACTAAAATTAAGCTAATACATATTATGACATTAATTATGAATATCACTAACCTAGCACATTTAAAGTCACTTTGCACTGGCAGGCACTGATGTGGTTGGAAACCTCAAACACATAAGTTCCTTTGTCTTCCAACTGGACAGACTGAATTTTAAGTTGGCTGACATTATTGATGAAGCTGAGGCTGTGCTGTCTTGAAGGCATAACTTCATTGCCATCTTTACTCCATTTCACTTTCAGCTCAGGAGAACCTGTAACTTGGCACTCAAAGCTCACTGGATCTCCAGCAGTTACATTAATGACCTCTGGCTTTTCGATTATCTGAGGTGGCTCTGGGGATAATATAACACACATATTTATAATACAAGTCAGCTACAGGATGGGCACCTACAAATAAAATAACACTTGGAAAAAAACCAACCTTGAACCAAAAGGGTAGCAAAACACTTTTCTTGCCCTGCCTCATTCATAGCCTGACAGGTGTATTTTCCACCATGGATGGATTCGCACACAGGGATTCTCAAAGTAGCAATATTGTTTTCGAACGTCCTCTCAATTGAAGCATCCTCCAAAATCCAGTTTTCATCTTTTTGCCATTGAATGGACAGAGGTGGTGATCCTCTTACAACACATTTAAACTCAACCTTTTGTCCAAGAACTGTGACAACATTCTCAATCCTCTCCACAAACGATGGGGGCTCTAATAGGAAATGTGAAACGTGTTAAATAAAGAGATAAATTCTTAAATATGTCAAACTTATTAAACATACTAAACATATGCTAACCTTTTATGCTGACTGTAGCCTGACTTGAACAACTCCCAACTTCATTTGCTACAATGCACTGATATTCTCCAACATCTAAAGCATCACATTTCTGTACATCAAGAGTCATTATAGAGCCATTCTTCTGCAAAATCACATGCTTAAGGCTTGATTTAATGTCCTTTGAATCTTTTTGCCAGGTCACCTCAAAAGGAGCTGTGCCTTTTACCTGACATTCAAAATATGCATTCGAGCCATTCACAACCTCAACAGAACTCAATGGTTTGACAAGAACTGGAGGCTCTGAAAAAAGAAGAAAGCTTTAAATGAAAGCAGTTCAAAAATCTTTGTTCTGGCCAGACATTTCTTGAGGAATCATATAAAATAACACATACAGTAGCCTACGAAATGCACTACATACTAACCTTTCACTCTTAGTTCCATACTACAGCTCTCACTGCCAGCTTCATTTCGGGCTTCACAGTAGTATACTCCACTGTCTTTGATATCACTGCTACTTATCTCAAGCCGTGCAAGAGAATCGACAAAAGTAGTTTTATGCTTGTCACTTGGACCTATTTCGTTCCCATCTCTGAACCAGTATGTGTCTATCTCTGGAGTGCCTGTAATCTGGCATTCGAAAACTACTAATTGGCCTGGTTTTACAACTGTAATTTTTTCAGGTTTGCGGGTAAATTTGGGTGGTTCTGTAAAAATAAAGAAAAAGATAGTACTTATTTAAAGCATTTAATAATGGGGAAAAAGTGGTTAAAAATTTTTTTTTGTAAAAACCTTTCACAAAGAGCGTTGCTTGGCAAGCATCTGATCCAACATCATTACTTATTTCACAAACATATTCTCCGGAGTCGGAAGGCTTAGCAAAAAAGAGCTCAAGTGAGCTAGAGGTGTCAGTTTTCTGAACTGAACAGTCAATTCCTGATGAAACCTCTTTCTTATCTTTAAACCACTTAATGGTCAGTGGTGGCGTGCCAGACATAAGCACATTAAACTGCACTCTGGATCCTGGTATAACGTCTTGTGATTCAGGTTTTTCAATTATTGATGGAGGTTCTGCGTGCAAGAGGAACATTTAAGATGAAAGATTAATAGAAGATAAAACATAAAAAAGACGGCATACAATTTTAAAAATGTACAGGTTTTCAATTTTACAAACTAACAAATGAATTTCTAATTTATAAAAGCCAATAGTAATTGCAAACCTTTAATTTTCAGCGTGCCTGAGCACTGAACAGTTCCAGCTTTGTTTTTAGCAATACAGGTGTAGTTGCCACTGTCTGAACTATCAAGACGACTGATTTCCAAAGATGCTGCATTCTCAAAGAATATGCATTTACGCTTCTCATCTGTCTCTATCTCCTTATTTTCCTTGAACCAAGTGACAGTTATGGGAAGAGATCCAGAGACCAGACACTCCAACTGTGTAAAAGATCCTTTTATGCTCTCCATGTCCTTCAATTTTCTTGTGAAGGAAGGCTTGATTATTTGGTCTGTTACAGTAAAGGGAAAATATAGCAGCTTCAGTCAAGGGTGCTGATCTAAAATTTCCAATTCTTAGAAACCCATAAATGGTTATTATTTATAACATACTAACCTAAAACAGTCACAACTGCCTCACAACTGCTTCTTCCAGCATCATTTGAAATCTCAAATATATATTCTCCATTATCACTCTTCTCGGCAGAAAGAATTTTTAATATGGAGCTTGTATCGGTGCTCTGTACTTTGTACTTTTTGCTTGATGTCAGCTCTTTGCCATCCTTTAGCCATTTTGCTTTAAGAACTTTAGATCCAGAGTACCTGCATTCTAGAGTAGCAGGATCACCTACTGTAACACTGATAGACTTGGCTTGCTCTGTGATGTTTGCAGGTTCTGTGTACAGTAAAATATTTATGAACACATGCAAATAACACTAAATCAAAGAGAGCTACAGTTTATGAATATTATAGCTAAATATTAACATAAACTTAAAAGTAACTTAAAAATACCTACATGATTAAAACATCATTGAGTATAAAGGCCATATTATAAATATGTAATTTAAAAAAAACTACACACCTTTCACAGCCAGTACCGCTGTGCATTTCTGACTACCAGCATCATTCTGAGCGTGACAAGTGTACTTTCCACCAAGTTTTAACTGCACACTAGAAATGTACACCACTGCTGTCTGGTTCTCAAAAGATATTTGGATGTCCTCAGATTCTTTGATCTCGTGGTCATCTTTCATCCAAGAGACGGTCATAGGCAATGACCCTTTCAAAACACACCGCAAGGAAACCTCACCACCAAGGAGGACATTTGTATTATCCATCTTCTGCACAAATGATGGTGGCTCTATTTGAAGAACATCAAATGTGAGATGTTGTTTACACTGTTTACCTATAACCTTCACTTATACTGTACATAAACAAATATTTCCTGTTCTTACTAACCTTTCAGTGTAATATGAAAATCACAGGAGGTCTGCCCTACTTCATTTCCTACAGTGCACTGATATTTGCCAGCATCCCCAGATTCAAATTTCAAAATTTGAAGAGCTGCTACATCCTTTGTCAGGCTTATGATGTGCCTTCTATCATTGCGGATCTGCTTTGAGTCTTTGAAACAGGAAATATCAAAAGGAGCCGAGCCTGACACAGTTCCTTCCAGCAAAACATCTGTGCCTTTAACAATTTCTTTGGATTCAAAAGGTTTTACAAATTCGGGAGGTTCTGAGATAAGAAAGCACAGAGAAGATAATGAGGTAACCTTCAAAAAATTACTTGAAGATCCTTAAAAAGTCAAGTAATTAACTTCAAACAAACCTTTCACTGTAATCAAGCAACTGGATCTATCACTGCCGGCTTCATTTGATGCTTGGCAGATATAATCTCCACTGTCTTCAACACAGCATTTGGAAATTTGTAGCGTGGCAACTGAGTCGATGAAGGCCATTTGATATTTATCATTTGAGCTAACCTCAGTCTCATTTTTATACCATCTAATACTGATCTCTGGGCTGCCAGTGACTTTACATTCCAAAGTTGCATGACTCCCATTCAGTACTAGTTTGGTCAATTCAAGTTTCATTACAAATTTTGGAGGTTCTAAGAAAGAGAATAACACAGATAAATTAACTGAATAATTATTCTGCAAAATATAACAGAAAAATAATTCAGCAAGAGTAAGAAAAAGCACCTTTCACAAATAAGGATGCTGTGCATGAGACCTTTCCAGCATCATTAGACACTTGGCAAGTGTATTTTGCAGAATGAGATGGCTTCACAGAGTGCAGCTCCAGTGAACTTGAGTTGGCTTCTTTTTTGATGAAGCAAGTTCCTCCAGTTAACATTTCTTTGTCTTCTCTGAACCACTTAATAGTAAAAGGTGCTGTCCCAGTGAATGCAGCAGATAGGACAACTGTAGCTCCTGGTATCACTTCTTGGCTTTGAGGTTTCAAAGAGAAGACTGGGGGTTCTGAATTTAATTTTGAATGGGGAAGAGATTATTTTAACAACCAAATTTCAAAGCAACAGCATAGAAATACAATATTTTCAGTTGATATGACACAATTATTCTAACCTTTAACAGAAACTGTTCCACTTGTTTCACTGTGTCCTGCAGCATTAGTTGCATGGCAGGTAAAAACCCCAGCATCTGATGTCTCTAAATCAATAATTTTCAGTATTGCAGTGCTTTCCAGCATTTCAGTTTTATATTTTGTTCCAGTTGTAATGTCCTTTCCCTCCTTGAACCAAGATAGTGTTATAGGTTGGGATCCTGATACTTTGCATTCCAACTGAATAGTACCTCCAACATTACCATCTACCTTCTTAAGTAGTTTTGTGAAAGTTGGGGGTATTATTTTATCTGCTCAACAGAAGCAAAACACCATTGTAAAAAAAAAAACTTTCACACACAAAAATAGAAAATGAAAGATAATTGTTAAGAAATAGGACTAACCAAGAACTACAATTGAGCAAGAACACTGCTCTTTTCCAACCCGATTAGAAACTTCAACTTTGTATTCACAGCTATCTCCCCTCTCTGCTGAGAGGATTTTCAAGGCTGCAACGTTGTCTTTGAAAGAGATTTTGCATTTTCGACTTCCTGTAATCTCTTTGCCATCTCTGAACCATTTTACTTTGAGATCTGGACTTCCTGAAACTTTGCACTCAAGAGCTGCAGAGTCACCGGCAGTCACACTAATGGAAGGCGGTTTCTCAACAAATCTAGCTGGTTCTTTAACAAAGAAATCAATTAATTAATGAACCAATAGATCAATAATAATACTACTTCTAATAAAAATGTTATGAAATAAATATAGTGATCTGCTTAATATGTTTAATGCTAACCTTGTACTGATACAGTGGCCTCGCATTTTTGTTTTCCAGCCTCATTTTCAGCTTGACAAGTATATTTCCCCCCATGGTCAATGGCCACATTTGCTATTGCCAGAATAGCAAGGTTGTTTTCAAAAGTCGTGGTAATAGTAGAATCATCATCCCTGACTATCTCAGAATCTTTAAACCACTGAACTGTGATAGGAGCAGAACCCTTCAGAGTTCCCTGCAGTTTCACAGCGCTGCCTAAAACTGCTGTGGTGTTCTCAACTTTCTTTACAAACGATGGTGGTTCTGCATAAAAAAGACATATTCATTTTCACATAAAATAATATATTAACAACCAAAAAAGAAAAGAAATTAGGCCATGAAAAATGGATTTTACCAACCTTTCAACCTGGCCACTGCTTTTGTAATTATTTTACCAACATCATTAGAAATGCAACACTGATAATCTCCAACATCTGCACTTTCAAATGATTTGATTTCCAAATATGCAGCTGTCTCTTTTGAGACAATACTGTACTTCTTGTCAGAGGATACTTGGGTTTTATTCTTAAACCAGGTCACATCAAATGGAGCAGTGCCTGTAACTTCACATTCAAGCTGGGCTGTGCACCCCTTGATTACCTCCACCATTTGCAACTCCTTTTTAAATGCAGGAGGTTCTAAGAACAATAAGAGCAATAAGATTTAAGACGACTCTCCCGTCTCAACGTAATAAGCATTAATTCAGAATGTAAGAAATTACCTTTTACTGTTACTTGAGAGCTGCAGCTTTCACAGCCAGCCTCATTCATCACTTCACAAGTGTAATTTCCACTGTCAGACTCACATAAGTTAATAATCTCAAGAGTGGCTTGGCCAGCTTTGAAAGTTATTTTGTGTTTTTCAGAGGAACTAAGCGGTTTGTCATTCAAAAACCAAGATACATGGAGTTCAGGTGATCCTTTGACAGTGCATGACAAGCGTGAAGACATTCCTTGTTTCCATAAGATCTTAGGCTCCAGCCTTTTAACAAAGACTGGAGGTTCTAAGAGTTGAAATGCAAAGGAAGAAAAAGATTTGATTTGAAGAGAAAAAGACAAGTTAAGAAAAAACAGCTTTTAATATATAATATAAATAAGAGCCATTTAAAGAAGCACAGTTAAAATAAACTAATACTTAATACGACAAATAAGAGCAGCATCAACTGATGCTTAAGCTTTGTCACCTCTGTCTAAGCAATGCAAATGCACACTGACAGAAATTAATACCCTGACATGCAGATTTGTGTCAAATACTGCATTTACAAAGGGTATTAATCTCAAAACCTTACCTTGCACTGTCACACTAGAAGAGCAACTGCTGCTTCCTGCGTCATTGGCAGCAGTACAGGTATATGTACCTGTATCTTTGAGTTTAGCCTTTTGAATCTCAAGACAGGCTATTTTTTCCTCAAAAGCTAGTTTACAGTCCATCGTAGTATGGATCTTCTTGCCATCTCTCATCCAAATAATGGAAACACCAATGTCTTCATCTACCTGACACTCAAGACGTAGTGTGTTTCCAACAGCAATAGTGATTGCCTCAAAGCTCTTCACAAAGTTGGGTTTGTCTACAACTCTCAGTTCAGTGCAGCATGTAGCTGTACCAACACTGTTTGAAGCTTTGCAAAGGTATGTTCCCTGATCACTTTGTTGTAAATTCAAGATTTCAAGACAATACTTGTTCTTGTCAGAAGACGCTTTGTAGTGATCGTCAAGTGAAATGGCAATATTGTCTTTATGCCAGACAACAGTCATTGGTTCAGAACCAGAAATAACACACTGAAATTTTGCTTGCTTGCCCACAAATAAAGTCATAGAATCAGACTTTGATACAAATTCTGGTGGAAAAATCTCTATAAAAAGAAGATAGCAATAAAAAAAGATATAAACCACTTCATCAAAAAAGAATCATACACAAAGCATTTAAACTCCAAGAAAAACTACTTCTAAAAGCCCAACGGACAATAGGAAAGGTATATATTTCTTACCTGACACAGTTAGTTGAGCAGAGCAGCTGTCAGTTCCATGGCGGTTTGTAGCTTTGCAGGTAAATTCTCCGCTGTCAGCGATTGTTGGGCTAAATATCTCCAGAGATGAGGTGTGATGCCGACTGATGATCCTGCATTTGTCACTATGCCTGAGCTCAGAACCAGACTTGAACCACTTGAAGGTCACACCTGAAGCATCCTCAATCTCACATTCGAACTTTGCAGGACTGCCAACATTGACCTCCAGATTTTTAACTTTGTGCCTAAAAACAGGTGGCACTGAATCGTGCACAGAGATAGAAGGCAAATTAATGCATTGTATTTAACATGTTTGCTGACAAGTAATGAATATGAGCATGAAAAGTAGAAACCACTGATTGGCACTTTCAAACACCTGAAATATTCGACATAAACATGTATTATAAGATTTAGCCGGTTAAACGTAAAGTAAGTATTCAAGTAGCTACATCTTTAACCATCATTATTTTTTGCTCGAATATGGTGTTTTCAAAAAGTGCCAATGTCTGTGGTAACTGTAATGGATCAGAAAATAAACAAATACATAAATAAATAAGTGACTGTGAAGAGTAATGGTGATCTCACTATGAGGGAAGTAAAACACTGAATAAAGTGTGATATAATGACTTGACATCCTAGCATGCATGCAAAAAATAAATAAATAAATAAAATATGAGGTGCCTAATGTAAGATGAAGAAAACAACAATGGAGTATTTCAAAACCAATTCCCAGAGATTAATAAAATAAAAAGTGGAAAATACTGCAGAAGTGAAGAAAGAGATGAACGTTGGAATGACACTGAAAGACCCAGCAAGTAAAGGGTTGATGTGAAGATGTGAAGACATGCTAAAGTTTCAGTGATGTAAAAATGGTGGCAAAATCACAGCATTGTGAAGAAGATCAGAGCGGAAGACATTAAGAAGGTATCTTCATATGAAATACAAAGATTTGTTCTATTAGTTGGTGTGGAGAAAGCATTTCTGATGAAGCGTGTCTATTTTAGCTATGAACGGTAAGAGTTAGTCATGTGGGATGGGATGGCATAATAATCCCGTAAATCCAACCTCTTGAGACCACAGTGAGGTGAGAGGACGTGGAGGTCTTGCCAGCATCACCTACAGCCTCACAGGTATATTCTCCTTGATGATCCTTTGTAACTTTGCTGATTACTAATGTGTAAGTGTCGTGGTCTTTGGAACACTTGAACTCTTTGCCAGATTTAATAGATTTTCCATTAAAAAGCCAATTTACTTTCTTTACACGTCGAATAGTCAATGAGAATTTTGCCTCTGAATGCTCATCTATTACAATATCTTGCAATGAACTTTCAAAAACTGGGTAAACCTCCTCTCTAACTTCTTCTTTCTCTAATTTCATAAACGCTTCAGTTATATATTCCTCCTTTTCCTCCTTCTGAAAGACGACTTCAGTCACCTGCTCGACTGGAACAGGCCCCAAATCAAGTTCTGTCTTCGTACCCACTGCCCTTACATCCCTCTCATGTTCTTTTACTGTCACAGATCTGGTTTCTTTTTGCTCAACCTGGATAGACTGTTGAATTTCAATTTTTGATTCACTTTTCATATGAATTGTTGACTGCTGCACAAATGCTTGCTCTTTAGCTGTTATTGACTGAAAAGAGGAAGCTTTTGCTTCAGTTTTCACGGTTGCAGACTGAGACATTGGTGATGTAAAAGGCTCTACATTTTCGGTCAATCTTACAATCTCTACCATAGGTGAAAGCATTTCTTTTGAAGACGCCTTGGTAACATGTAATCTGTGGGGCTTGTCTATTTGAATTGTTCCTGGCTGCTCTGAAGTCATAACCTGTTGCTCTCGATAGACAATGGAGTAGAAAGCAGCTTGAAGTTCACTTCTGAGATCAGCAGTCTGGGGGTACTCTCCTTCAAAAGCAATTGTAATTTCAAGTGGGGCACTTGCACTTGTAATAAGATATGTGAACATGACATATTTGGGTTCTTTCTTTTCTTTTACCTCTAGAATTTCCACAGCTCCTAAACTCTCAACTACATCTGCCAGGATCAATGGCTGGTCAAGAGCGACAGCAGTTGCAAGAGCACTTTTTAATTGGTGCTTAATGTCCAATGAATGTGGTTTTGGAGGTGAAATAACAAAAGTGAGCTCTTTGGGTAGAGTTTGGCTCTCTCTTGACTCTGTCACTAAAAGAGTACCCATCTTCTGCTTACTGACAACTGCTGTGGATGTTTCAGATTTTGTAATATCCTGAGATAGCTCACCTTTGATTACACGCTTTTCTTCCATTAAAACCGACTGTCTAACAGACTGTCCTTCTTGAATTTGAACGGCAAAGTCTTGTTCAGTGGCCTCAAGAGCAATGCTACTCTCTGTCGAGATAGCCTTTTCTTCTACATAAATTAATTCAGATGGGATTTTGGGTTCAACTTCGCTTGTAGACACAAATTTCTCAATTGTTTGTATATTCTCTGTGTGCCCCTCCTCTATATCCTGACTCTCTGACACAGATGGCACATGCACAATATTCCAGTGATCTTCTTTCTGTACTAGGGCACGCTGCTGTTTAACATCGCTTACAAAAGGAGTTTCCTTCGGTAGTGGCACAGGCTCTGAAAAGACTTGAAGAATACTTTCAGGTTTTGGTTCTTTTCTTATTTGAGACTGCACACCTGTAACAGACACATCAAGATCTTCATAATAATCTGCTGTGTGCTCTCTTTTCTCTTCTGTGCTTGCTGCATGATGACGGGCTTTTTCCTGTCTCTGTACTGCAACATGTTCATCCGGCTTTTCCATTGAGATTATCCCTTCTTTAGTCAATGTATTTTCCATTTGAACGGCCTGAAGATGCAAAGGGGCTGGAGCTTCCTTATCAGGCTTAATGAACATATTTGTTTCTTGTGCTGAAAACTGAGAAGACTCCTCACAGGTCACCGTCTGTTGTAAATCCACTGACACTGTATGCTTAAGAACAGAACTTTTTTGAGCATCTGCTTTCTCTGGGCTTGGTTTTTCACTGCTGAACCTGCCTTCAGATGGAAGAATATCCTGATCTGTGATGACCTGTAAATGCAGAACTTGATCTTCTTCTCTCTGGGACTGCGCTGAAATGGCACTTTCTAAACCTGGGATCAAACTTGACTGATCAGCTTGGAGTTGATGCTTTTCCTCAGCAATAATAGCTGATTTAAATACACTATCTTTGACTAAAGATGCTGTCCCTTCGTCTGGTTTCTGTATCGATAGCCTCTGTTCCTTTGATAAAGTCTGAGTAGTCTCACTAACTGAAAGGACAGCTGGTTTTGCTGGTTCTTTCTTCACAGGTGTCTGAAAGGCAGATTCTTGTGTTGGCAGTTCTTTAGCATGTCCTTCTGTGATCTGTTGCTTCTCAGTTGAAATGGCACTGTACAGAATTTTAACTCCCTCTTTAACCTGGTAGCCCTTTTCCTGTTGAGTATGCGGTATAACCTGTGAATGTTCTTTAACAATTGGGAGTTTTGTCTCAACTTGGTGACTTGATATTGGATACTTGGGCTCAGCAGATGCCTTGATCTGTTTTGTTTCTCTGGTTGATAATGGCTTGGTTTTGACAATCGTCAGTGGAGTTACACTCTCGGTTATGGCAGACATTACCTGTGAGGGGTGCTCTTTTTCAATTCCTAGCTCTGTAACCTCCGGACTTTTGATTCGTTCAAAGTGTTGTTCTGTAAAGCCTTGGTGTTCTTGTACTGCTGAGGTCATAGTAGCCATCTGGAGCTGTTTTAAAGGGGTTGCTACTACAGGTTGTGGCTGGACTGAAGCAGATATGACTCTCTCTTGAACTTCATGAGACTGCAAAACAGCAGCTTGATGAGTCACCTGCTCCTTGTGCACAGTTGCAATTGAAACATCCAAGTCATGCAATGTGTCAACCTGCTCACTCTCTACCATCTGTCTATCTTCTGTGCCAATGGTGTAAATTACCTGATGGTCTCCCTGCAAACTAGCACCTGCCTGTCCAGGTAGGCTAACGCTGTACAAACGAGATTCAGTAGCTTCCTCTTTCATGGATACCTTGTAACTTTTTTGCTCTTGAACTAATTGCTGTTTGTGAAATACTGAGATTTTTTTGTGGAACACTATCAGCTCAGCACTGCAGCTGGCCTCCCCAAATTGATTAACAGCTTTACAAGTGTAGAGTCCGCTGTCTCTCTGTTGGATATTATTCATGATAAGGAAGCCAGAGCCATCTGGGTTACTTACAACAGAACAGGTCTGGCTTGACTTAATTTGAGAATTACCCTTAAACCACTGAACATCAGGGAATGGAGCACCAGTAACTCTATACTGAAATTTTACATCGCTGCCCTCTGCACACTGCACAGGTTGGATTTGTGTGGTAAAGCACGGTGGTTGCCCTGGTAGTTTAAACATTCGTTCCACCCATTTTTCTGCTTCTGATAATTGACTCACTTGTACCTTTAACATTGTCTTGCAGGTGGTTTGGCCAAATCTATTACTGGCAGTACAAGAGTACTCTCCCTCATACTCTTTTTTGACTTTGGTTATTATTAAAGAGTACTCATCTCTCTCCTCTACAAACTTAAAAACTGTTGAAGAAGTGATAACTTTCCCGTTGTGGAACCACTGAACTTTTGGCTTTGGAAAACCAGATACTGTGACAGAAAACCTAACTGACTCTCCAATGGTAACTTCAGAAGGTGTAAGTTTGGACTGAAAGACAGGTTTCTCTTTTTTCCTTTCCAAAGAACTAGAAAAACGCTTTTGCTCTGGCTTGAGTTCAAGTGTTTTTGATTTTTCAAGTAAATGTAGTGAGGTGCTGTAGGTTTCCTCCTCTTCTTCGGTCTTCACAGTCAAACTAGAAAATTCTGTGTGAAAATAATGGGATTAAAGATTCACCAAAATATCCTCAGAAATCACAGGAAAGTTCAAGATGGAGGTCATTCAGAATTTGTCAAGAAGCGGACATAACAATGCCCTTAAGAGATTAAAAAGGAAGAAAATGCAAATACAGTAAATGGTTTCATCATTTTATTTACTTTTCATGTAAACAGAGTTACAATAAATGAGTAGAACACAACATTTGTGATTCTAATAAAATTATGGCACACTTATTTACTTTTCTTTATTTCTATCTATCCATAAAGGTTTGACTAGATAACTGATTAAACTGAAGGACACATAAACGACAACACACAACTATCAACTATCATCACTGTATATCACTGTCTATTTTAACCTTTGTTTATTTACAACCTATTAAATCCTTAACCTTATTACCACTACCTTTAGGGAAAAAAATAACATGATCAAACTATACAACAAAAACACTTATTATTATCCTAAAACTCATTTACTAAAACTGTAAATGATGAACTTAAGCAAGGAAGTATCTAGTCTCTCCAAACAATTTATTTAAGTATTCAAATCATTTTCCTTATTTTGTTTTACACAGAAAGGGAAATAAATAGTCATGCAATTTGAACTAAAACACATTTTAAGTAATTTAATTTTACCTTTATCAATTATACTGGGCATGCTTTGTCAAGAAATGTTATTAGATGTTTGAAAACTGTGCTTGAAATGCACCTACACCACCCAAAAAACTAAAACAGAAGGAAATTAAAACCATCCCTACAGACACTATGTGAGGATCAAATCAGGTAATTTCAATAAATTAAGGATCAATAATTAAAATATATACTACTTGAACAACAATTCTGAATGCAGATTGAGCAAAAGTTTCGATACATAATTTCACAATAATGTACAACTGTAATACATCAAAATGTGTACTACATTCCAAGTAAACAAAACAGCAAACCTGTCTGACATTGTTTCAAGATCAATTTTTTTTTTTTTTAACTGCTGTCAAATTAAAACACTTTTAACAAAGAAGTTGTTTCAGTGTAACCAGCTTTGTTTTGGATAATACATTTAAATTCACCAGCATCACTGTGAGTGACATTTGTTATAAGTAGATTGAAATGCCCTGATGCTTTCTCCTGGATAATATATCTAGCATTGTTTACTGGAGCACCATCTTTGTACCACTCTGCTGTCGGATTTGGTTTGCCGCTCACTAAGCACTGAAGCATTACAGGTGTACCTACCGCTGCCGTGACATTTTGCAGTGGGATTATACATTTGGGGGGGATTTCAGTGACCTGGAACTGAAAACTACATGTGTTTGTTGACTTGCCTTTAAATTCAATTTTGTCATCTTTAGAGGGTTCCGCAAAGACGTCAAAATTAATACTAACATATTTTTCTCCTTGCTCACTTGTCTCATTATCAGTAATTGCAACCAGTCTGACTGCTTTCTGAGACTCATCGGATTCCTGTTGGAACTCAAATTCAAGCTCTATCTCTGATGTCTGTTCTCCATCAAATGATGAGTTTCCAACAACCAAGTCAAATTTCTGAGGCTGAACCTTTGCACTGCCAAGAGAAACTGCAGTTAGTTCTCTTCCCCTTGTCTTGCCTGAGAATGACTGTGGATTCATGACCATAAGCGATGCCCTGCAAAGTGTTTCACCAACAACATTAATGGCTCTGCACGTATATATGCCACTGTCATGTGCATTGGCTTTGAGAATCTTCAAAAAATGATTATCACCATCTGAGCTACAGATGTACTTTTTCTTATCCATAGGAATCTTTACATTGCCTCTGTACCATGAAACTATGGGTGAGGGAATACCCATTAAGGAACATTCAAACATTACATTTGTGTTTTCAGGAGTTTCAATGTCATATATTGGGTTTATAAAACGTGGAGGCATTTCTGTAACTTCAAAAGCTATTTTTAAATCATCACTTTCTTGTGTTATAAAATCCACAGCCCCTTCCTCAAACAAGCTTGGCAGAACATCAAGGGATATGATCATACTTTTGTTATCAGCTGTATACTCTGGAATGGTAACGATCTTTACCTGTTTTTCAAATTCTTTCACCTCATTCTCATCTAACTCAACTTCCAACAGGATTTCTTGAGGAGAGGGAGACCTTGACGGATCTTCATCCTCCTCAACATCAAACTCAATGACATGCTGATGGGTAACAGCAGGAGGGGGCAGCATTTGCCGTGCTTCCTGAGATATAACGACAACCAAAGCTACACTTTTTGCCTCACCAACATAATTAAGAGCCTCACAGATATATTCCCCTTGGTCAGCTTTTGTGATATTCCTAATCTCCAGAGCAATGTTATCACCATCTCTTTCAACACTAGTCCTCTTATCTGCCTTAAGCTCAGTTTTGTTTCTAAACCATTTCACTTCTGGAGTGGGTAGTCCAAATACTTCAGCACAGAACTGTAAAGAGTCACCTTCAAAAACTCTTCTTTTTGTAAGTGGCTTAAGGAAAGCAGGAGGAATTCCCTGAACCTTTTCCTGAAGTGTCCCCAAGCCTAGTGAACCACGTCCTTCTGGAAGAATCATACCCTCATCAATAGTAAACACAGGGGGAGTTGTTTCAATACCCTCGTCATCTGGAGAACTGAGAAATTTGGCAGGGGAATAAAAATCTTCACTAGAGCTAGTTGAGGGTCTCTTGTGTTCCACAGGGGAAAATGGATATTCACGAGGTGTCATAAGACCCCCTGGAGTCTCTGAGGGGGTATGGAAATTTTCCGGTGACTTCTGAATTTGAGATATTTCTGTGGATGAAGTGGGTGTGTAGAACCGCTCTATTTCTGCCACATCTTCACTGACAGTGCTACCTACTTCTATAGACATTTCTGACTCTGGTGACAAAGGCCTTCCCCAATCAGTTGGTGGGTTATAGTAATCATAAACAGCACTAAAAGTTACTACTTCTTCCTCAAGTTTGGGACCACCAACAACCCCTAGCCTAGCAGGTTTTTTCTGTTGCGGTTTCTGTGTTGGGTAAGGGTACTCTGCTAAGTCAGATTGCAAGGCTCTGTCAACCTCAATTTTGGATTTTACACTAATAGATTTTGCTATATCTGTGGCTACCATCCTATTGGGTTTTACATCAACTGGACTGATGTTATCCTGTGGCATGTCCTCATCTTCTGCTCTCTGAATACTAATGGTGCCAATTTTCATTGATGTCGGATCAATGTTATCAGTGCCACTTTGCCTTACACATACCTCCTCCTGTGTAATGTTTTGCCCAACATTAATGTCTGGAACTGTTTTCGGACTAACGGAACTATATTTTGGGTTAATATTTTCTGGTAATCTAGCCTGGGGTCTGACCAAAGTGGGAGATTGCTGGACCTCAGTAACATTTGCCAAAGATACAAAGTGTTGTGAGTCAAATAATTTTGATTCAATAGAAGGCATTCTCATCTCTGACTTTTCTAATGTATATTCTTTGTTGTCAAGAGCTGCCTCTGTTTTATCCGTCTGAGCTCTAAATTGGATTGTCTTAGCTGCAGTCAAAGTAGGATCTTCAGTCCTGTCCTCACAAGAAAGAACTAAAGTAGTTTGTTCTTTTTCATATTGATCAGGTTCCATAGAAAACTCTGGAATATCTTCTACAGGAAAAGATGACTCATCCTTTAATTGGACTATTGACTCAACAGGTACATCTATAGAGGAAGTTGGTGTTTCAAACGCTTTTTTCAATTTTGATACTTTAACCTCTGCCCCAGATGACTGCAAACCACAGCCTGTTATTACAGGCATCTCTGAAGCAGGTTTCCTAGTGCGCTGAAAGATTTTGGGAGCATCTGGCTGTGGGAAATGTGGATCAACGGCTTTGCTAATATCTTGAAATCCACCGGGACTGACTGAAGTGAAACATTCATAACGAAGAACATCCTCACTTGTTAGAGTAGCATCTTTAGATAATGTAGAAGAACTTAATAAAGTTCCAACTTTGGTGATTTCTGAAGATAAGCCAAAAGATCTTTTTTGGTTATCCACCTCTGACATGGCAATGGATGAAAATCCAGAGTCCAAAGTTGCAGAATCAAAAGACACATCAGCAACACTTTCAACCTGCCCACATTTGTTAGATGCAACACATCTATAGGTTCCAGCATCAAAACAAGTAAAATTGTCAATAGAAAGCCTGTAACATTTGTCTAGAACCTCACATCTATATTTACTGGTATTGTGATCAAGACAAATGTCATCATGGAACCAGAAGGCCTCAGGTGTTGGATCACCAATTATGATGCACTCAAGCATAGCAGTCTGTCCCTCTGAAACACTAATGTTCTCTAGTTCTCGAACAACCTGAGGAACTTTGCGACCATCATCAAAAGAAAATGTGAACTTATGCTTCATGGCTTGAGAGGTGCCATCATCAGCCGGAGACTCTGAGGTTTGTTCAACAGGCCCAAATGTGTCTTTAGCCTTATCAACAATCTCTAGCACTGGAGTGGGAGCAGTTATTCTGATCTCAACTGGTGAAGAGTGAATAGACGAGTCTGAAGTTTGTGGTATGTGGATGACTGCTTGAGGAACTTGCAATGTGTATTTGCTGTCTATCTGAGGTTTTGTTAATAACTTAAGTTCTTCTTCTATTATTTCTTCTTCAGGGAACACTGATTCCTCTGTTACTTTAACTTCTTGAGGAGGCCTTACCTCTGTCTTTGATAAAACATCTTCAGTTACTTTGAATATGCAACATGTACTTGCTTTTCCATATTTGTTTGCAATATTACAAGTAAGCAGACCTTGATGGTCAATAGTTGGATAATAAATGGTAAGTGTTGATGAAGTTGTTTTGGTACGAACGTCAAAATCAGGGTCTCTCATTATAAGATGTCCATCTTTAAGCCATGAAACAGACGGTGGGGGATCTCCGTGGAACTGGCAACTTAATTCAGTCATCTCACCTCTCCTTACCTCAAACTCTGGAATTAATGTTTTCACAAATACAGGTGCTCCTGGTTTTACTACACTTGTAGAGATTTTCCCTGCTGTGGGAGTAACACTAGGGATTTCTTGTTTTGAGAGAGTTTTCTGTTGCTGTATTACATCAGGATCCTGTCTAGGCACTGTCACACCTTTTACATTATCAAAATGCTGCTGAACTACATCCTCCTTACCTAGATATTGGCTTTCAATACCTCCACTCACATCTGTACCAATTTTATCAGTCACAAGCTGCTCAGGCTTTGTATACGACAGAACCTTTCTTGTCGATGAAGCTGTGGATGTCAACACAGTCTCTGGTTTTTCAACAGAAGGCTGCACATGCTCTGGAATGGCCCAATTAGATTCAAATTCAACACTTTCTTCTTGTTCAATTGGAACATCTTGTTGCCATTTTTTAATACGCTTTGCTAGAGCCTCCTCCTCACTGACAAAATAATCACTTTCAGTCCTTAACTTCTCACTATCAGCTTCAGAACGAATATGCTTATGTGTTTTAGACGTATCAGTTACACAGGACTGCGAAGAAACATCACTAAAGAATCTCTCCTTCGCTGTTCTCTGTGGTGACTTCCTATTCATCTCTTCCACCTCAACATCTTTATACGATGCCCTTTCTAAAGTGCTCTCAGTAATACCACCCCAGTCAGGATCCAGTTCAACAGCCTGCTCTTGCACTATCATAACATCTTGTTGCCATTTCATTATACGTTGGGTCAATGCCTCTTTTTCACTGACAAGATCGCTTTCACTTTTTAACTCATTTATTCTTTCCCGTGATAAATGTAATTCACTCTCACCTGAGCGTTCACGTGAGCGTTTTTCTCTGTATGGAGATCTTGAAGTCTTTGTAAATGAAGACTCCCTTTGAGCTTTCAAAGCTGCTGCTTCTTCATTTTGATCTTTAACCGAAGATTCTTGAAAATAAGAGCCTTTTTTGTCTGACTTTCGAGGCACAACAGACTGATCAGCTTGCACATCTTGTTGTAATTTTTGCATACGCTGAGCTAAGAATTGATCTTCACTCTCAAAGTGATCACCCTTCAGGTTTTTCTCAAGGACGTTCTCCGGCAAAGTAGTTCCCTTTTCTAACTCTTGTAAAGAAGCTTTTTTACTTTCATGTTGCAGACCATCATCAGCAAGAAATTCATCCTCCACTACCTTTGTTCTTGCACTCTCTTTGTCTGTTGGATTCGCATGTGATGGACTGATCTCCATTGTACTGCTGACTTGTTTGGACGCTTGTCCTGTCTCTAACCACTGCAACACAAATGGTTCCTTTGCCTTGACCTGTGCTTCTTCATCCCACTGCACATCCTGTTGCCATTTTCGAATGCGCTGAGCTAAAAACTGATCTTCACTTTCTAAGCACTCACTCTCATGGTTTTTCTCAAAGACGTTTTCCACAGACATAGCTCTCTGTTCTAATTTCTGTACAGGAACCGTTTTACCTTCATCGCCGAAAAATATTTCTTTCATTGGCTTCACTGTCTTGGCTCTTGAAGACTCTTTTTCTTGAGACCCCTCATGTGATGCACTTGTCTCCTTTGAGATGCTTGCTTGTTTGGAAGCTTCTCCTGCCTCTAACCACTGCAACACAAATGGCTCCTTTGCCTTAGTCTGCACCTCATCATCCCACTGACTAAGGCTAGCATCATCTTTGTGCACTAAAATATCATATTCCATCTCCTTTCCTGACTCTTCTTTGGATGTGATCCTTTGATCTATCTGGGAATCAGATGCAACAACCTGCACGTCTTTTCTCAAAGTTTCTTCTAGAGGAAGTTCACCCTTCATCATTCGAAGGGCCCTAGATCTCGACTGAGGTTCAAAAGAGTGTCTGACTCTTCGCTCTGCTGATTGGGAGCTGAGTCCAGTAATTCTCTCCAGTCTACTCTGATATTCTGCTGAACCTCTACCACTTTCACCTTGCTCACCAGGGCGAATGACATGTTGAATTTCAGGCAAAGTAGATGGCTTGACTCTCAGTCTCTCAACATAATCTGTGTAACAAGGCTCACTTGTAACAGATTCCACTTCAAACTCAGATGAAGACATTGTAGATATAGAAAGTCTCTTTTTCTTTTTGACAGCCTTTTGTAAGAGACTGAGTTTTGCTTTAACCTCACCATGAAGGCTGTCTGTGTCACTAAATCTGTCGCTGTACCTATCACTACACCGGTCACTGAATTTGTCACTAAACCTATCGCTGTATCTGTCTCGCCCTGTGAATCTGTCACAGTATATATCACTGTATCGATCGCTGAACCTCTCGTATCTCTCATACATCGGAGTTGGAGAGCGTGCACGTTCAGATGCGGTCTCAAAATTGCTTCCTTGGTCTGTTCTCGATGGGGATGAAGTTCTAAAATACATTGTTCGATAAAGAGTGCTTTTTGATTTATGACTTCCCTTTGTTCGCCCTTTTGCTGTTTTATCAAAAGGAGAACCAACGCATCTTAGGTCGACTCGATATTTCCTTTCTTTTGTGGAATCAGCTAATGAATCTGAGCTTGAGTGGGCTTTGTTTGAAGATCTAGAATGACTGAAATACGTAACATCTTGCTCTTCCCTCAGTGATACAAGAAGTGATGCTGTGGTTTCAGCCGATCCTTCAGTGTTAATTGCCATGACTTTGTAACTGCCTGAATCTTTTTCCCTAATCCCCTCAATTGTTAAACTGGTTGCGTGCATATGCATTTTACTCACTGTATGTATTTTACGATGGTGCTCCTTCTGTATTTGTCTGTTATTATGAAACCACAATATCGTTGGAGGTGGCATTGCAACTACCTTGCACTTAAAAGCTGCAGTGTCACCCTCCACAACAGACTGAAATTTAAGCTTTTTAGTGAAGGAGGGTGTAATGTTTTCAGATGGGGCTACAAGACCTTGATCTAAACTTTCCTCAGGGTCTGAAAATGCACCACATTGTGGTCCTCCTTTTTCCAAGTGTTCAGCTCCATCTTTATAAAACAACTCTGGAAAAAAAGGAGACAAATTTCAACAAAATGCACAGTTTGCTAAAGAAACTGAAGTATATTTCAAATTGAATATTAATAGATATATTAAAGCATGCATCAAGTCACAAAGCCATAAAAAACAAATTCACTCACCATATTTGTTCGAATAAACGCAAGACTTGATTTCTTTATTAAAGATTCTGACACGAAAATCGCTTGATGTTTTGTTCCTTCTTCTGTGGACAGTTCTTCAAAGCATAAGTTTCTTTTCAAAGCATTAATATGTATCCAAATAATGCTGATCTGTTTCGCAAAAGAGCCTCTTACATGTTTAACTTGGTGTATATATATATATATATATCCTAAAATATTCCTTACCTGACTTGCAGAATGATGAATAAACGCCCTTTCTAATCCTTAGAATGAAGAAAATCTTTCATACATACAGAGAAACATCACTTCTCTATTGATAAAAAAAAGAGTGTGGTCAATAAAACAGCTCTAGTTTTTTTTTTTTTTTTTTGAGAAGGCGTTTATTCGAACTAATATAGTTTACAGGTACCATGTTATTTTAAAAAGCAAACAACATTAATCACATACCGCTATCTGCAAGCCAGTCTAAGAAATATTTGCAGGAAGGTGTTCCAGATGCAAGAAACATAAGAAGCAATTAAAAGATGTGGCTACTTCCATATCTTTTAAAATAGAATTTCCTGTGGTCTGGAACTTTTAAAAGGACATTCATCCTGCACCTCTTATTTCTAAAACAACCAAGTACCACCATATCCTTCATGCTTTTCAAAGAGAAATGGACAGATGCAAAAATGCTTCACAGCAAGCATTTTACCAATCAAATTGCTTGCTATCCCAAATCACTTGATTCCAACCATAAACATATCCAACAGTAACATATGAAAGTTGTTCTTATTACAGAGGATTTGTTTGCATGCAATACAATATGCTTGGAAATGTTAAATTTAATAGTTTTACAGAGAGACATCATTATTAAAAAGTTAATACTGAAATTAAGATCCTACCTTTAACCTCTTCCTCAATTTTTGCTTCAATGTCCTCTAGCACTTTTGTAACTGTAAAATAGAGTAGTATGCCTAAATTAACATCAAACACCAAATATGTCACCTACAACATGCAAAATCTAAGGAAAGGTCACTGTAGCAATAATCCAATCTGCATGTGAAACAAAGGTAAAAAGGTTATAAGGGGTGAAAAACAGGAGTTTGAAAAGACATGCATTTGCCAGCCCAACACCAGGAGAGCGCTGTATGACACCACTTTATGAAACCTTATCAGTGGTGCTGAAAAAGTTGAGTTAGTGAAGGTGATCAGGAAGTTCACTGAGAGAATCTTAAAATTGATTGAGATGCTTAAAAAGAAATGATGTGAATTAATTGTGATCTGTTAATCAAAAAAATCAAAAAAACTACTTTGATCTCAGTTACCTTCTTCAGTTACAGCAAGGCTGGCTGAGCAAGCTGCCTCTCCTGCGATATTGACTGCTTTGCAAGTGTACTCTCCAGCATGCTCAGAGAAAGTATCAACTATGATTAGCGTAGCAGTGTTTGTCATTTCATCAAAATGAAAGACAACATTTTTGGTTGGCTTTATTGACTGCTGGTTATGGAACCAACTTATCTCTGGTTTTGGCATGCCAGACACACAAGCATGGAATCTAGCCACTTCTCCGTGAGCCACTGTGCAGCTCACAATAGGCTGAAAAAAAGTGGGCCTTTGGCCAAAAGGTTCCTTCTGAGCAGTCATAATGCTTGTGAAGAGGGTGGATGCGGCTTGCAACTGAGACTCGGATGTATAGTCCGTAATTTGTGTTTGTCCTGAAAGGAAGTATTGATTTTGTCCGCAACTAAATTACTACAGTGAAACATTGAGGGTTGTTTGTTTAACACTTGTTATGTTTTCACATTTGGGTGGCGTAATTGTTCTGTATTAACAGAAGGGCTGTTTCAGCTACTTCAGCATGATGTATCACGTTTTTTGTTTTGTTTTTTTCATAGTTCATGCATTAATTCAGTTCCTTTTTTAAGGAAAGTAAAAAAAGGCCTATATTCAGCAGTTTGTGGATGACACTCATAGCAAAAATGTATGCAACAGTGCATTTTACTCATCTCACTCAAAAAAAAATTCTCACACTATATCAAAAAATATTAAAGTTATCCGCTTTTTGTTAATTATTAATAATTAATATATCTATAAATTATCTTGAAAATTTTGAAATGCCAATATGTTTAGGAATGCGCTGATAAACCAGCGTTCAGCTAGTCTCTTCGCTCTGAATTGTTCAGTAGGTTTTTTTTAATCATTGTTAGCTTTGACAGCCCTAATTAACAGACAAAACACCACCAATATCATTGATATTTCCTAAAGAACATACACTTTTACTAAAGCCATTATCAGTTTTTTAATTAGTTAATAAGTTAGAAATTTTAACTCACCTTCCACTTTCAGTACAGCAGAACATGAGACCATTCCCGCGGAGTTACGAGCAACACATGTGTACTCGCCGCCATCCTCAGGATAAGCTCTGGTAATCTCCAGCTGACAGTTTTCATCAAACTGAGACACTCTGAATATATCAGACTGCTTGATCTCCTTATCTTTGCAATACCAAGTAATCGTCAGATCTAAACAAGAGTAAATCGGAAGAATAAGCAAAAGCATCAATTAAAGTGCCCCTTTTACGGATTTTTGAAAATGAGCTTTCATGCAGTGTATGACACAGTTCTAATTGAATGAAAACACCATGCCAAGTTTTTAATCTGAAAGGGCACAGTGTATAAAGTTACTGTGTCTCAAAACAAAGAGTCGACAGAAACATTGAAACGAGTCGCAAACCCATTTAAATGTTGATGTTGAAGTGAAACATTAGCATATTGCCCGCCCACTTGTTGCACAAGCAGCCTTGGGAAAACTGTATTTTCACAAAATAAAATGCAAATTCATTCTTTGCCAATGCTTAAAGCTCATAAACACTGCTTTAAATGAAACCGACCAATTAATGAAGATTAGAGTCATGCAATAGAGGGGCATGGAAATATGTATCTTAAACAAAGATTTTAAGATTTTAAGTCATTGAACAAATAAGTTAAAAATAAGTTTTTTTAAAAAAGTGTTTTTTTTTAACCTTGCATGCACATCAAACTGTTTTTGGGGACTCCCAAAACTAAAATATAAACCTTTCATAACCCATTAATAGGGGCACTTTACCATACAAGATATTATTTACTTGACTATACATGCCAGAATATGGGTTTTGCTCCAGAACCCACTGAGTACGTCAAAAATGGGGTCTAATAAAGTGAATTAAAACTTTAGCAAATTAATCAATCTTATAAAGTTCATGTTCTCTGTTTATTTCAAACTAAAACATAAAAGAATAATAACAATAATAAATAATAATAATTAAAATGAAAAATAGATCAACCCCTCACTAATAACTACAGCGTTACTCTGACAGCCTGCAGAAACTACTAGTGAACAAGTAATTACTTGTTAACAACGGCCCATTATTCTAAAGTGTTACCCAATTAATTTATAACAAGACATGAAATTTTTATTTTTGAAAAATAAGACACCAGATTCTCACACTGCATTGCATGTAT
>JAUMHP010000301.1:3156679-3170343 GCA_032361065.1 Enteromius trimaculatus
ATAAATACTGTTTTCACTTAATAAATAGTGAAATGATGATACTTAAAAAAAAAAACATCTTACTGACCACAAATTTTTAAACAAGTGTAAAACAATGTCAAAATTTCCCAACTCACAGACACGTTTTCTCATCTCTTCCCATAATTGTCTTTCTTTATATAAAAAGAAAGAAACCACACAATGGGAATCACAGGGTTCAACCACAAAACCAATGCACTTGATTTCAACAGAAAAATAGCTGGAGCTAATCTAATTTCCTACTGGGTCATACTTTTTCCTGTCCATACACCAGCCTTGCCTCCGGGCGGAGGATTTGTGGGCCAAATCAGTTTCATCCCAGCCTCAAAGGCAGTTTGTAGAAAGGCAGAGTGGGAACCTTTGTAGTCCCTCTCTTTTTTAGCTTTGCCCTCTTTCTGCACTCAGGTCAGTGAACAGAGAGACCATAGCACCGGGCGACCCCTTGCTGAGCTGCAGCAGAGTGCAGCGAGAGACCAGGTTTGTTTTAAGAGGTGACTCCAGCAGCCAGTGGCCAAGTTTAAAGACATTAAGGAAGTCAGTTGACTCCCAGGTGGTGAAATATTTAAAAGCCCATCACACAGCACTTGAACGCATTGAAAGAAGCCTATTTGGAAGCTATGCGTCATGTGAGATGTGTTTTATATAGCTTAACATACACTTAAAGAAAAACATGTAAATGAAGCCAGTACACATCCAAAGCCTGCTTCTGACTGCTTTAAGTTCTAGATACAGAATCAGCCTCTGCTGCATCTTTAACATGCGACTGCTCGGCGACCCCGAGGCTCTCAGAGGTTTAGTGCTTTCAAACATTCTCTGGAATAGAGGCTTTTTTAAAAGCATCACGTCAATAGAAGTGGAAAAGGGAAGCCGTGAGGAAGCCTGTGAGTGCACACACACACACACACACACACAGAGTGGAGCATGACTCTTTGGCTGCTAGGGGTGTATGAATATTCATGCTAGATTTGCAGTAGTTTTGCAGGTGATACAAAATTAAGTCACATTTATTTAACCATCAAGCTTCCTTAAGGCTCATTAGGCAATTTTGCAAACGTTCCCCCGGTCTCAGATGATTTAAATTTCAGTAGCAAAATGGCACTCATATGTGAAGTCTGTAAGTTCAAATTTCATTCATTTACATGAATCAGCTGAAACTGTCGATGTGAATGAACGGATTTAAACATTTTCCTGCATCATACATAATGTACAGTGCAAATGGTTTATAAGACATTAGTGGGGTTAGTTCTAGGGCTGGTAAGTAAAGCCGGTTCTTTGATTAGAGGTACATCTCAATCAGCTGTTTTTAAAATGTGCAGCAATTGATACACAGCAGTAGATCACTGACAAGCTATGAAATTTGCATTCAAAATCGAAAAATCTGAAAAAAAGACAATATTGAGTAGCTTGTCAGTGATCTACGGCTCAGTGCATCAACTGCCGCTCATTGTAAAAACATGACAACCCTCTTGAAATCAAAGCATAACTAATTTTGAAGTCCTTCACCGCAGTGATTTCTGATCCATGACGGCACTTGACGCTGCTCCATGCTGGTGAAATTCAATTAAAAACAACTAATCTGAAACTTTTATTAATTCAATGTGCGTGCTGTGGCCCTCAAGGGCTTCAGGAGCTTGGGTTCAAAAACAAGAAAAAACAGCCTCATCTCTACACATGGGATCTCAAAAGTAGGTTGCTTTTCAATTCCAGCCAAATAAGGTTTTGCACAGACTATTTCTGGTGGCTTTTAGAGCTGCTCTCTTTCTGCTGATGGAAGCACGAAAGACGACACAGAACCATTAGATCACATGACGCACACACTCACCTTGATTGGATGGCGAGGTAAATTGTTCGACGGAATGCAACCAAGTTCACCTCTGTCTGGTCGAATATGGTGACTTTCTCTTCTTCTAAATAAAGAAAAGAAAATCTCAGTTCAGTTAAACAGGACAGAGACTGGCTGAAGTTTGTGTCATAGGATATGTCTCCCTCCAGAGGTCAATAGCACTTGTTCTTTGCCGAGTTATTTTAATTCAAAGGCTCACAGCCTTCTTTGATGAAGCAATTAACACAGCTAAGCTCATCTGATCACAGGAACAGAACTAAAGAACGGCAGAGAGACACACAGCTGTGCTCAATGACAGGGAGCTCTTGAGGGAGCACTGGTGCAATGAAAAAAATCATTTTCTTTGAAATTTGAAGGGGGAAAATACATTCAATCTGAAATAGTACATAAGTTATACACTATAGCCCTATTCGGACGGGACAAGTTTTCTAAAACTCCAGGATTTCGACTCGCCAAGTTCATAAGTGTTTTCACTGATTTGGGAAAAAACAAACAAACAAACAAACAAACATACAAAATGACTTTTCAATGTAAGGAAATTGTGGACTGGATATTTTTTCCTTTTAAATCAAAGACATGTGAAAGATTAATAACAACATTGGCTTTCAGTCATTGTTAGTTTTGCACAGCATCAGATTTTATTTTTTTCTCCCTCATTTACAGTTCATGGCTGTTTTTGCCCCATTGACTTTCATTATAACCACATTTTTTGATAGCAAATACGCATCAAATAATCATGCATTCTTGATTGGAAACACTGAGGATTGTTATCAGCAAAAGGACCACACGCTTGAGTCGGATTGCCCGAACATCAATATTTGCATTCTTTTGCAGAGTATGCTTCAGGCTTTAAACTACATTACAGTTTTAAGTTGGAGAAACACTGTTACTGGACCTCAGAGATCCTTTAAATGCCTGAAACACAATGTGTTACGGAGGGGAACAGGAGACTACAAGACAGCCATAGTGTTTTATGGAGTCTCTCCTCAGCTCGAGACCCAAGAGACCATATGAGCAGGATAATCTAGGGGAACTGATGCAAATCATTGTCCCAAAACACTGGCACTTGCATTAAAAACTTGAATAAGGACTATAGCGCCACCAAGCCACATCATAACACTAAATATTAATACAATTGTTCCTATTTTTTTAGTAGGGTTCGTAGTAGAGTATGCAACACTTGATAAATATTTTAAGTACCATCTCCAGCTGCCTCGTCTTCATTTTCATCCTCATCATCGTCATCATCTCCACTGCCATCAGCGTCATCACCAGAATCACTGCTTCCTTCGTCAAGAATTTCTGAGGTATGAAAACAAGACAAATAAACAAATAAAAATAGACATATAACTCAAAAGACAATTTGCACACTATTACAATATTATATTATTTAACAATAATAGTGCCGTTTCTTCCAATCTAACTGAATGGTTCTGGACCATAAAAAGCTATAAATTGGACCAGACTTCATGCTATTAGTCGTCACCATGTATTTTTTTGCTTTTAATATATGTTTGTAGTGGTGAGCCTGCGAAAGTGAAAGAACAGATGAGTTGCATTATCATAAAGTACTGCAAAAGTCAATTAATCAATGAATATTTCATCATTTGGATTGGACTTTGTGAAAAACTAACACTCTCTCGTATTTGCCCAGGTCTCACACAGCTTAGGGCACAACTAAGTTGTCACTTTATCCACTGCTGAACGATTCCATTAGCTTTGCTTCTAAAGCCATAAATGGAGTAATCATCTCCGCATCAGAGAACAAGCATCTCCAATTGTCGCAATCAAGGGCCACAATTCCAGCTTCCTGTACCATATGGCTGTCTCCAGTCCGTTGTACAATTAGTACACAATTAACATTCAAATGCGCTAGCAGAGACAGTGCATCAGAGGGCATCTCTTTTAATAGGCAGTAATGAGAAGAACGGGGAATGCGTACAGCAAAAGAGTCATTAACTCACCCCGTTTAATTGCTTTGTACTTCTCCTCGTTCTCCAGGAAGTTGGGATCCAACTTGAAGACATCTGCAAAAGGAATATTGTTGATGTAAAGCAGACATTCGTTTGCAATTACACGTTTCGCAGCAATTAAGTCAGTGCCAACGAGATGTAATCAGAGGCAATTACCCATAAAGAAGAATTTGCTGTGTATTAGCCGTAATACATAAAAAGAGCTTAATGTGATAATGGCTGTTCATGCTCCCCAAACGGCTGCTAGTATGGATTTTCAATTAGCGCACTTTGTCTCAGAAGCCTCAGAAAAGATGCTTATCAGCAAACATCAGTACAGACAGTGGCTAAATATGAGAACTGTGAGAGCAAAACCCTCAATTACACGCAGGCAGAGCAAGGACTGCAGTCTCTGGTTTGAGAGCATGCGTTCCCTCACGGGTGGCTTTAGAGAGAAGGAAGTCATCCATTATGATCATATCAAGGTAATTAGCTGCTAAACAAAAAAAAAACTGAGGCCTGGCAGGTTAGGTGAGTGAGGTACTGAATCGTACTCACTCAACACCTTTAGCAGCAATGATGAAAACAGGAAGCGTTTTCAACAAAACAGTGGAAATTACAAACTTAAAGCATGCGTTTCATTATGACTGATACATTTATGAATTAAAACATTTCCTTTTGAAAGTTTGTTTGTAGACAACAGGCTTTTCTTTGAAAGAAAATTATATTTTTGGTTCAAAAGGCGATGCATTAAATGAATCAAAAGTGACAGTAAAGACATTCAAAGAAATTTACTTCAAGTAAACGTTCTTCTTTTGACCTTTCTGAAGGAACGTATCATGGTCTCCAGAAAAATATTAACAGCTCAACTACAGATTATAGAACTTTCACATAAGCAATTAATTGAAATCCCAAATCATGAATAAACCCAATCATATTTGGCTGAAAAGAGACTAAGTAAAATCTTAAAAAATATATCAAATCGGTGGATTATTAAATTCTCCGATCTAAACTTACGGAGACATCCAATACATTTTTATTGAAATCTGCCCGATGCCAATTCCTCATATAGAGAAAGATAAAAGGTTTAAACACTCTGAAATGGCGTGTATAAGTAGCATCTAATCTTACTTAAAATGTCCTCGGTGTTGTAATCGTCCTCCAGAGGAAGCATGTGTGTGAACTGGTCCTCTTCCTCCACTAGGTCAAGCCCATCTGGGATAATAGGGTGGTCCTTAAACCCATCCTTCCTGATGGCAAACATCACCTCAATCATGTACTGTACACGCTTATCTATCTCTGATTCATGCAAGATGTTCCTCAGACGTTCAAAGATGGCTGAAAAAAAAAAAAAAAAACAGTGTAGACAAAACAAAATATAAAATCATCCATTCAGTTAAACATAAATAAAAACAAAATAACAAGGAATTTACCGTTGATGCCTCGGGGTGAGACCTCTGTCAGTTTGAGACCACACTCTTTTAGAAAGCTGATGGCCACTTCCACACTGTCATCGGTGGGCCTTTCCAACAGCAGGGTTAACATCTCTAGACACAGGACTTCATGAGCCTTGAGACAAACGAAACGCAATTACACACTAGAAATTAACTCTGGTTTATAGACAAAACTCTGTTAAAAGGACCAGAAGGACGTACCACATTCTGGTTGATGAGATGAGCCACAAACTTGGATGCTGTGAGACATTGTTGCTGAAAAGATAGAAATGTAAAAATGTAAATATTAAATTAGGGCTTTTAGAAACTGTACCCAGCTTCCTAAAGACTTACTTTATCATTCCTCCTGTAACCTTTCCGGAAATTGAGGATAAGTCTCTTGAGAATAAGTTCTCCGATCTGAGGAAACTTGGAGTTGATGATGGCCACCACAGCAGCGTACACATGGGTGAAGATGGGAGAGGCAGCCTGGGCCTGAAGTGTAGACCTGGCCAAAAGACCTCTGGAGAGAGACACGTCAGGATCAATATCAATTAGATTTTATTAGTTTTATTTAGATCATCAGATTTTCCTCATAACTGATTCGGTTACTTTTCTGTATAATTTATTGTGTAAAGCATTAAACAATTAAAGGTAAAGAACAATATCTTAAAATACAGCAAATGTAGACACTAGGAACATGGCCATAGAATAGTCAGTAAGCCGGCTGTCAGTCAGCAAAACAAATTCCTTGCATGTGTAAACGTACCTGGCAATAAAGCTCTTTCTGATTCTGATTATTTTGAGTAAAACACAAGAGTTGTGGTCTTTACCTGCCCCTCACAATATTCTCCTGCAGCAGCTCTTGAATAATGTTGCCGATGTTGGAAACATTTACTTTGTTGATCAGACCATTGATGGACTTCTTCAGGGCTTCCCAGCTCATCCTCTGATACTCCAAACTGTGGAATGAAAAAAAAAGAAAAGAACAGATGAAAAACCAACTGCACAGATATTTTGGTGGAGACACTTTCAGCCCCGTTAACACAGCAGCGATCTTCAAACCCTTGTCTTTCATGTCCAGTAATTTAAAGGTCATATTTGACACAACAGTAATAGCAGGACCAAACCTTCACTGCTGTCTGCACCTCCGCATCAAACAGCTGGGAAAATGCTGATGTTACAGAGTTTTGAAGTCGTACTCGGCTCCTTAGAGAACTGCTATTTTTCCCCACCAACTAATTTCCTGCCCTTAGCTCTTGAGACTGATCTCTGATGTATTGTTTCTATCACCTATCTTCCAGTGTCTGGCCTCAAGCACAGGCCAGCGCTCGACTCTTTCTGCTATAGATATCTCACATCCCTAAGGGACATCTCTATACTTCCTTGCTGGTGACCTCCATTTTGCTGCATGAGGAAATTTAATCGACCCCTTCATTGAATTCATGTGGATGTGCTTCCCACCATCAATAAATCACAATCTATTCTTATCACAATGTCTGAAAATACTTCAAAATCAATATGACTCAACGGAGATCACCTTTCTTATCTGATGATCACTCCTTATTAGAACTGGGCAATAAATCTAAAAACTATATGCTATTTCTATATTTTAAGCATAATGGCAGTTGACAATAAATATTTTAGTATTTAAATTATTTACGGCTTAAACGTCTAATCTTTAAACAACAATAATTTAAAGACAATTAGATTAGAAAAAAAAGTCGGATAAAGTCTGATACAAATAAAGTCTAATTTTAATTAGCGTAGGTATGATCTCCTACACGGTTTTCAGAGACAGGAAACAAATAAATAAATATGTATGTTTATATTTATTATGCATTTGGATTTATTTCTTTACACAAATGTTTACAATAAGACGTTCTAATATTAAAATATTAAGAACAATGTTCTTTTTTAACAAACTTTAACTTTAGTGTTATAAGTGTTCTTACTGTCACTTTTAATCCATCTTGCTGAATAAAAGTATTAATTTATTTATAACCACAATCTTAATGGCACAAAATTTTGGGACAGCATTAAAACAATTACAAAAATATTGGCAATATTCAATTATACCTTATACTTATTACTTTTTCCTTGTATGCTCCAAATCCAGTGATGGATTTACAAAGTGCAATATCATAAATATATAGCTTAAGTTCAATAAACTTTTACTGTTACAATAAACTAAACTTGTACTGTTAAACTTTATATCAAACAATAACAGTACACCCATAGCACTATAAAGAAAAACGCATAAATACAAGATGCAGTACTGCTGAGCTAAGTAAAACCAACCTGCTCTTGTCAGTGATCTGAGCCTGCATCATTCGCAGTTTGGCTGGTGGGATGTAGGCCCCACCAGTGCGGGTCAGGATGGGGTCCAGCGCTTCCTTCCTTTTCTTCACTGGAGGCTCCTCAGTGGGAGGTTTATCATTTTTGGCTGGGGAAGCTGACCTTCCCCTCCTCCTGTGTTCCCAATCCCTCTCTCTGCTGGAGCGCCGCTCATAACGATCCCGCTCATCATAGCGGTCTCGATCTCGGTCCCTGGACCTGATGCGAGGACAACAGAGAACATTAGAACTGAAAGGTGCAATATTTTACATCAGGACGAAAAATGCAGCAGTAAAACTGTCAAGAACATAAACACTTTCCCTTACCTACGACCCCTTCCATAACGTTCTTGAGGAGTACGAGATCTAGAGCGGGACCTGGAGCGGGATCTTGACTGTGACCTTTTCCCCAAAAATAAAAACAAATGACACCAGTTTACAGAAAGGATTGATTTTTACATTTCATTTCTTTTTAATTGAGACTAATATGTGCCTTACCGGTCAGGTGAAGAGCTTCTTCGTCTGTTTTTGCTCTCATCCTCAGAGGCACGCTAAAACAAACAGTCACATTAGCAAAACACAGTAGCTGCACCAATTAGTCTAGCTAACTACTTAACAGTGCTTAAAGTCAAGTCCAAAATTATCATCTGAAACATTCACACGTTAAAAAACAAATACGACCTCACGGTGTGTCAATAACGCTTACACAATGTCTCCAAAACAATCAACCGTCAAAAAATAGTTCAGATCAGGTTTGATCTTTTCTGCGTTTTCGCATCCATAACAAACATTTTTGATAGGAAAGGATGATGAACATGAAAGCATATGCTTTGAAGCATATGTAAATTAGTTGTGCCTAATAAGAATTGAAATGTTTACCAATAATGCAAATATTGCAACAGACTAGACTTTTAGTATTTTATATTTTGAGTGATCACTGAGGTGCCATGTAAATCTATTTTTAACAGATGTACACATGAAAAACAGTAACTATCTGATTACTAGTTAACTGCTAAGAGAGTTTTTTGTTTTTAATGTAAGCTTCTTATATAATATTTATACTTTACTTCACTTTATCTAAAGGAACAATGACTAGTTTATAGTTTGTTTTAGTGAATAACAACAGCCCTCTTGAACAGACAGTATTTTTTGCAGCCACTCACGTTTCATTTAAACCATTATTGATTAATTGCTTAACCAATTAAATTATAAATGATTAATCACTGTTTAATTATAAACACCAATAAAATAACCAGCACATCCTGAATCTACAATCTATACTATCCCCCCTTTAACATTATAATAATGCTATATGACTGTAACTCACCTTGATATGTGTGACACTGCTCTTTATCCTGTGCATAACGCCATCATCACTGTCATCTTCACTGCTGTCACTGTCTGAGTCGCTGGAGCCTTGATTGTGCCGGGCCCTGGATGATGCTCTCGCCACAGGGCTGCCCGCTCGGGGACTCCCATCTCTTGAGCCAGCATCCTCCGCCTGTACTGAACCGTCGGGTATACCTGCTTCAGGATTACGCTGGCCATCTGAAAATACAAAACAAAACAAAAAGAATATCAAGATAAGGTTTTCAGACAAGTGATCATTCAAAACGGAGTTTACAAAGTAAACAAAGAACTGAAGACAAATCTTGGCCATAAACACTTTTAGAGGACCGTCAGTACTAGCATTCAAGATTTTTTCCCATCAAAATCCATTTTCAAGTATTTAGCTACAGCTGCACAGTACACATGCCATCATACCACCCCGGCTTGGAGTCAAATCCTGATTTACATTTCTATTTAAGTTAAATCGCTTCAGGGAAAACGATTCAGTGCAGGATTCTTGACATTCACAACAGAAGCCAAAGCTCAATAACTGAGTGTTGTATCAGAGTCGGGGAGCATAAAAGCCCATGAAATAATCATAAAGAGCAGATCATTCTGCCAAGCTTGCGACTGGGCCTGCGACTCAACACCTGCTGTTTTCCTGTGGATCCTTTTGTCACATCAAACACAGCTCCCAAATAAAGAGAGTACAAAAACACTAAAGCCTTTATCAATGCCGTTTTCACTCTTTCTTTGAAGACTTATACCATAATGACTTATCACAACACACACAACAGTGCAGCGCTTTAAAAATGCATGAAAGTATGATCTTGAAATATATAATGGCTGCAGCCGCAGTGTGAAGTGACTGAAACAGCTGGTATTATATCTAGATATGGAGCTCAATCTCTGCGGCAGCTTCACTCTTAATGTCGAGCTTCAACAGTGATCTTGACATTTTAGAAAGAACGAACGCAGCCAGGGCTTAAAATGAACACTTGACACACACCAAACGAGACAAAAAAAATAATTGGCTTTGGCAGACAATGTAAACCAGTTAGCAGAGATCTTAACATAGTATGCAAGTAAAAATCTAAAAATGAAGGCAAGTGATTTGCATGAATCAAATCAAAGAATAAAAACATCCATCTCATATAAAAGGAGATTTATTTTCTATATATTTTTTATAATGTTACATTAAATTGTTGCAAACGAAACGTTTAATTAGAATACAAGAAACAAATACATTAATGCAAAGAATAAAATAAAAATAATTTAAAACTTTAAAGTCAGACCATTTTTTATATATTTGAAAGAGGTCTCATGCTCACCAACATTGCATTTATTTGATAAATTATATTTTTCTAATTCAAACTTGAATTTGCAGCATCAATACTCTAGGCTTTAGTGTCACATGATCCATAAGCAATCTAGTATATTTATTCAATGCTTAAAGCCGAGTTCAGACTGCACGATTTTCAAAGCGGTCATGTCACAGATGTTTTTATACTGCGTGACTATCTGGGGTATCATTCAGTCGCTGCTGTGTTCACACTGTATGATAGATCAGTGGTAGGGGCTTTCACATTGCTTGACTTTACAATACGAAGAATCACCAACAACTTTGTCTCTCTGCCAAACACACACGAGAAGACAACGCGAGATCACCTGTGCAAGACCAGAGTTCTCTGGGATTATTATTAAAAATAATTGCAAGCAAAATAAGCTTGTCATACAAATTGCATGTGCGCTTATTTGCAACTAAAAAAAGACTATGGACAAATATAATTACCTTCTATACTGTCTTAACACCTCCCCCAATTTCCCGCTGCTCTGGATGTGCAGTCAGAACTCGTTTAAACGTTTAAACGTTTCTTATTATCAATGCCAAAAACCATTGTGCTGCTAAAATATTTTTTAAAGCTTCTTTGTTGAATAGAAAATACAAAATAAAAGCATTTCTTTGAATTTGTAACAAATGCCTTTACAGCCATGATTTTTGACATATCACAACATACTTTACATGCACAGAAACATGCAAGATGCTGCAACCCTGTGGTTCCCTGAAAAACTGCTGGAAAGTTTTTTTAAAAGATCAATCAGGCATGACATCCTTGCTATAAAAAGCACTTTGTCCCACTACACATGCTCCAGAGAGACACAAAATGGCCTTAATACCTCAAAGGAGTCCTTTATCATCAAATATTCTTCTGTTTTCCAATATAATGCTGCATAAAAGAGCACACCAGGGACTAACTGCACCTCAATATGAAATATGCTGTACTGAAATACATGTTCTAATTGCACACTCAACAACAGGTGAGATGTGCCCCTGGGTTTTGAATGGCAAACCATAAAAATTAAAGGCATGTGTGGTCAAGTATCCTTGTGCAGGTGTCAGGAGACGGGAAGAGACTTGTGTTGTTCTCACTCGGTCAGATTTCGGATTTGCAACAGCTCAGCTCAAGGGATGATTGAAAGCATTTTATGGATGATAACACCGACTCCGAGAGCTACTGAAGTGAGACTGTTGGTGATGAGCTCTAGAGACCAGGGAGCAATAGATCAGATAAACAGGCATGAGTAGCAAGGTTATATGTGTCCGCAGCGCTACACTGAGGCTGGATGCAGATGAGCCCTGAGATACAAAGCTCTATGGAAAAACACTGATTGCTGACTTGACATTGCTGTACAAGGTTTATTTAGGGGCCACACAAGGGACATACTAGCAGTAAAATTAAGGGAAGACTTGCATTCTAGACTGCCGTGATTATAATATTAAAGGTATTTAAAGTCAGATTTAACTGTGGTTGTTCAAAATACCTAGAACTGAAAGAGCATCACAATGAACGCTAATTATAGAGAAAAAGATTTTATTCCTCAGTTGTTAGAAACAAGCCTTTTGTTTGAGGTCATTTTTCATGACAAACGAAACGTGCTAGCTACACAAACTGTGAGCTCACCCACAACAGGTGCGTCTACAGTGAAGCATTGCTCTGTCACTGTGTTCGTCCTTGTGCTGACTTAGGAAATGTTGGAAGCAGGTCCCAGCTGTGAGGAAACAAGCAGGTTTATGTGCCGGTTTAATGCTGAGGCAACTGTTTTCTGGTCATTGGATGTACAGTTTGTTCTCCTGAAGTGGATTCAGAGGATATAGTGTCAGTGACATTATGATTTAAAGGAACAGTTCACCCAAACTGTTTTCATACAAGCATCAATTGATTATGAAATGGGATATTATGGAAATTGTATTAAAGGAGTCATACAAAGCCAATTTTCCACAAGCTGATATGATATTTAGGGTCTTAATGAAAACTTTGTTTTAAAATTTCTCAAAGATAGTGTAAAAAAATGCTAAAAAACAGCTCTTTAGAAATCACTCTGTTCTGTGTACTTCCCCTTTAAATCTTCACGAGCTCCGCTGACCCCGCCCCTCTTTTCCAAGGCACTCTCGGAGGATCTTTTTTTTGGCCCTATTCATAGTGAAACTTGCTAATAAGCACATTATTAGGAAATTTGCGCGATTTGCAGAGATTCTAGGGCTGCAGCTATCGAATATTTTAGTAATCGAGTATTCTACTGAAAAATTAATTGATTAAATGAGTAATCAGATAAAATATTTTAGCTCTTAACTGTTTTCTTAAAAAAAACAAAAAAAAATTTTTTATTTATTGGTGATATTACATTTTAATATTAATATTAGGTAAAATAGTAAGTTCATGGCTAAGCATTCATAAACCCTTTTCATTCCAATCAAACTAAAATGACCACACCTGTTGTACTGAGCACATTAGACTTAAGGACATTTATTCAACGTTCAGTATTCAAACTAAAGTATCAAGTATTCATTCAAGCCATAGAATTTAAAAAGTATTACGTATCTTTAATTGTAAAAGCCATTGTTTTTGACAGTAAACTGGTAAACACTACCACCGGTGAGAGCGTCATAATTCGCTCCTGCCGCCTTGCCAAGCGGTGGACTTCTGCATTCTGACTGGTTGCCGCAGAACCGCGTCATAGCTCATTACCATAAAGTTAACCTGATTTCAACTCTCCTCAACGCTTTCGCCATCCATGATGCAGCGCGCCACCAGCTTACATTTAAAATGAATAACTGCTACTTTGACGCTCTCGCCGGTGGTGGTGTGACGGTAACGGCCCCTCCACATCCGTTGTACAGTATTGCACCGAGCGTTGTGCTTTATCCCTTTCATAATTAACATACATTATTTAACAGGCCCCATCTCGATTAACAATCGCATTGATTTAACGCTACACTGAATTCACCTGGTCTCGGGTGACAGTTCTCCTCCGGTCTTTGAGTAGGACATTTTTGTCGTTTTCTTCTGTTTATTTGACCTCTTTGCGTTGTTATCGCTCCCTTCCATTACACAGCCTGCACTAGTCCACGCTCGCACCCTGAAATCAAGACACCGCCGTGTCCTTCCGCTTCGTGGGTGACGTAAGCGTAAGTGCATTGCGAAAAAACATGACAAACTTTACAATTCATTAATAAAGGCTTTGAGGCAGAGGATTTTGCCTCGATAATTTTTGGTAATCTAGTTACTCAAGGAATCGTTTCAGCCCTAAAAGATTCATTAAAAGACATTATACTCACTGCTTCTGTAGGTGAGACTGGATCATGAAGGATTCGCGCGAACATAAGCGCATTTCGGTTGATCAAGGGCGCGTTTCTCTTTAGAACCAAATGTAACGTTAATCCTCTGCGTCTTCAGTCACTCAGATGTCGGGG
>JAUMHP010000301.1:3180075-3192116 GCA_032361065.1 Enteromius trimaculatus
TATATATAATACTATATATTTTATTTTAATATATCACTATATAATAATAATAATAACAATTATATATATATATATATATATATATATATGGCTACAACATCAGTAACAATTAACATAAAAATTTAAAAAAAGACAAAACCAGTTGATTTATAAAAGCATGCTGATAATCACTGGCTTATTAATCCTCATTGTTTCTTTCATGTTAAGATTTATGCAAGAAATAATGTATAGTCAGCCAGTCGTTACTGAACAATAAAACTGATGACACTGTTATGATCAGGACCTCAATGTGAAGCCCTGAAAGGGTTAACTTGAGAATAATGATATTGTATATTCTTATACTATCTCCTCTCTCTTTTTCTAGCCCATAATTTCTTGTCTTTTCTTTGCTGCTTTCCAATAAAAAAGCAGCAAAAGGCCGAAAAATACAATAGAAAAGACAAATGTTTAGAGGAAGTCGAGCTTAAACAACTTTAAAGCAGCCATAAAAGTAAAAGGCCCCTGAAGGGCAGACAAATACACTGACAGTGTTTTCTTAAGCAAAAGAAGTCCATCAAGCGACAGCAAATCTCTGAAGCTACGCTGTGGAATCTGCACATTATTCAACACCATGACAACAGATGGAGAAATGCTATTCTTCTGAACACAGCAGCTCAAAGATCATCTCAAAAGGCTTGGGCCCTGTGGAAACCACAGCAACACTACAGATGACCACAGAGCGCCATACGTGACAAAACTGCTATCTGCTCCCAAATTAAATCCAGCTGAGAACTGCAGCAAAGAGAGAGAGAGCAGTGGAGAGAGTATGTGAGAATAAAGAAGCCTCACACTTAAGAGTGAGCCGCATCTCTTTCCCTCAGTGAGACAGAGGGTCTTTTCTCCTCCCTGAAGGGGGTTGAATGTGACACAGAGGCAGAGCCATCCCCTGACAGAGAAGCTCCAATGCAGGGGACAGATGTTCCAGCTGGGCTCAGCCGCCGTGACATCTCGGCCTCCAGCAGCTGACCGCCCACTTTCCCATGGCTCAGCGCAGTCTTGTTAAGGACAACCCTTTGCTTTTCAAGAAGGAATGAAGGGAGACTAAATAACTTAGAGTTCAAGGCTGCAGCCTCAGCTTGGGACTGGCATCGCAGAAAGACAGATCCACGCTGCAGAGGATTCTCGTCAAGAACATCCAGTTGGTTTTTACGCAACACAGTCTCACTCCAACTCGTCACATTTTGACACTTGGTCAAAACCCTTTTGCGTCACTTTTTCAAGCTCAAGGTACCCCTTTTTAATCAATTTTCAACGTGAAGGGTCCTCCGCTGTTTTAACGCGATCATTTTTTTTATTTTGTCATTGTAATCAAAATATATATTGGGTAAAAAACAAACATTGTGTGATTTTTCAATGTAAATGGTCAAAAAAATGGTTTTATTTAAATTATATTATTTATACATTTATGAGCACATAACCCAAAACCTACCATCTGTCAATAAAACACAAGATATAGCAGACAGATACAACCACCGTCATCATTTATTTGAAAGATATTAATATTCCAAGTCTTTTGAGGCAAAACGATTGATTATAGATGCGTAAAATTAAAAAATTTAAATAAAATTTAAATTTAAATAAACAAATAAATGTTATATTTACACAGAACTTTTGTTTAAAATATTATGTTTTGTAAAATAAATAAATAAATAAATAAGATTTTTGAAAGATTTTTGAAAGAACTTGTGCTCACCAAGGTTACATTTATTTGATCAAAAATATTTTTGAATATTATTACAATTTTAAACAACGTAAAATATACATAAAAATGCAATTTCTTCTAATATGCTAATTTAATGACAAAACATTTATAAACTATTTTTTCTTTAAAGTTTAAAGAACAACATTTATGTCAAATAAAGAAATCAAGAAATCAATGTAAAAGTGTTTACTGTGACATTTGACCAATTTAAAGTATCCCTGCTGAAAACAAAACTTTTACTTTTGTCATACTTTTGATAGTAATGCATTTATGTACTTTCTGAAGGCTCAAGGTCATTTATAATTAATGAAAAATAACCAACAAATAACACAAACAATGAAATCAATATGCCATCTGGATTGCCATTCAGGCAATGTGAAAAGATCATGTGACAATAATGTAGCATACAAGCATATACCAAGAAAAATACCTTTCACTATTTTAAAATTACTGTAGGCAGTATACAGTGTCTACTGTGCAGTGTTCAGTAAATAGCCAATATTCCATCCAAACACAGACAAAGCTGCACTCAAGACCCTTGTTTACTTTCTACTAAGTGCCTCAAACAAATCTCTGAGTCAAGAGGTTTGATGCCATAGACTTTGGCAAATTCTAGTTGTTCTTCCCTGGAAGCGTTCACTGCCTGGGAACTTGTAAACATGACTGTTTCCCGAAGGACTGATAAAAACCTGTGTACTGACTCCCAGAAACTGCATAAATCTAGCCGATCAGATTGGACATTTTGAGGAAGCTCATGCCATTTTTAAGGGCAATTCACATCAAATATGGCCAAGCCTTCGGAGGCTGAGACTGGACAAGTGGAGCACAACTGTCTTACTCTGGGATACTAGCCAGGGTCTGAAGACCCATTGCATTAGACATTCATTCCTTGGCATCTATTCCAGGCGGCCTCCAATAACATGGAGCTCCAGAGGGAAGCAGAAAACTCTACAGCAGGCTTATTCATTTCTAGCATGATGATGTTACAAAAAATTGGGATGTTTATGTATTAGGAATGCATTTTTTATGCATTATTACAAAAAAATTATAGAGAAAAATATGGAAGCAGATTTCCCCACTGAATAAAAAATTAAATGTTAAGTTAATTGCATATTTTTATTAACTTTTTTATATCACACTGACTTTTTCTTCTCGCAATTCTGACTTTTTTCCTCAAGTAAAAAGTAAGAAAACTTCAGCAGAATCTTGTAGTTTCAGAAATGTCAGGGAGCTACGGGGGATTTTTACTGACAAATAAACAGAGATATCTTAAGGTAGGGAACAGAAAAATACTACTACACACAAAACCCCATATCTCCAGAGATGCTCAATTGGGTTTAAGTCAGGGGTCTGGCTGGGCCATTCAAGAACAGTCATGGAGTTGTTGTGAAGTCACTCCTTCGCTATTTTAGCTGTGTTCTTAGGGTCATTGTCTTTTTGAAAGGTAAAACTTCGGCCCAGCTCAGTCCTGAGCACTCTGGAGAAGGTTTTGGTCCAAGATATCCCTGTACTTGGCCGCATTGATCTTTCCCTCGATTGCAACCAGTCGTCCTGTCCCTGCAGCTAAAAAACACCCCACAGCATGATGCTGCCCCCACCATGCTTCACTGTTGGGACTGTATGGGACAGGTGATGAGCAGTGCCTGGTTTTCTCCACACATACCACTTAGAATTAAGGCCAAAAAGTTCTATTTTGGTCTCATCAGACCAGAGAATCTTATTTCTCACCATCTTGGAGTCCTTCAGGTGTTTTTTAGTAAACTTCAGGCAGGCTTTCATGTGTCTTGCACTGAGGAGAGGCTTCCGTCAGGTAACTCTGTCATAAAGCCCCGACTGGTGGAGGGCTGCAGTGATGGTTGACTTTCTACAACTTTCTCCCATCTCCCGACTGCATCTCTGGAGCTCAGCCACTGTGATCCTTGGGTTCTTCTATACCTCTCTCACCAAGGATCTTCTCCCCGGTAGATTCTGGTGTAGTCTCACGGTGTTACTCACCTATTGAGAAGAACCAAAGCAACCTCAGCGTCTGATCGCAAGCCTTCCTCTCCTCGAGTTCTCTCCAGCACTGGAAGGCTGACACGGTATTTACAAGGCTACTACTTCTTGCTGTATGGTTCCGCAGACATTTTCCTTTTTTATTTTATTTTTTTTGTCTTTCTGTCGCTCTGCTCGGCTGTTTAACACACCCCTTACCGCTGATTGGCTACAAGTTTGTTATGGTACTTGCCCCCGACTCTGTTTTCTAAAGCATTTTTGAAAAATCGCTTACCCTGCCTTTAACTAAAAAAAAAAAAAAAAACCCTGAGAAAAACACTATTAATTCAAACCACCATTATAAAATAAAAAACATTTTCACACACACACAATTTTCTTATTTTTATTTTGTCTGAAATGAGCTCAGTAAATGTAATAAAATGAGCAAGATCCACTGTATGCATACCATCCATATGGCAGCACAGCAGGTTTTCCACTGTGGTACAGCATTGTCATATGGCAAAATTCATAGTTCCCTCATAAGTCATAAATCATCATTTTAAATTTTCTGCAAAGTTGTGAAAAACAAGTTTTTAACAACAACATCTAGTTAACTGTTAAAAAAAAGCAAAAAATCATAACGTTGAAGAAACATACTGAGGTTGTGATCTGTGGTCCTGAAGGAAACAAATATTAATAAATAAATCAAAGGTCATGTTGCAACAGCATATTATTGGTTACATTAATGTATTCATGGAAATAAAGGAGCAAAGTTGTAGTGTTTTATGCTGAGAAAGTAAGGAAAATAATATTTGCCATATGGCTATATTGTATACTGTACAGAGTTGAATAAATGTGCAGAAAAATAAATGTGCATGCCATGCAAAAAAAATGAAACACCACACACTGAACACAGCTCTCTGCTTACACGGCACGACTGTACTCCAGAGAATCACACTCATATCAACCAGAGAGAGAGAGAAAGAGAGGAAGAAGAAGAAAGAAGTTCGATAAGATCCACTCAACACAGATTCGTTTCTCACACAAAGCGGAGGCGCTGTGCGACGGTGATATTCAGGACTTTAAAACACTGAGACAAATTGGCTTTGTGTAAAATCTCAGAGCCAGGTTTAATGGAGGCTCCCTGAGGGAGCACGGAGAGTAATTTGCGGCGGCACGGAGACAAACAAAACGCTCGGGCTTGCTCTGACAGCCACAGATGGATTGCATAAAGACTTTATGGGAAGATGGGGTTCAGCGCGCGGGTCGACTTAAACATGACCCACATTCTTCAGTCTCAAACCTCTCCGCTCGACTGCACGCTCACGGCCGCTGCAGGCCTCAGATCACCAGCAGAACCACTCTGAAAGCTGCTCAGCAAACCAATTGAGGGGAGAAGAATCATGTTTAGGAGACAAAGATAACTGCTGACAAATATTCTGCTGGGTTTTTTAAATGCCATCTTAATAAGGGATACATTTCTGCTTTAAAAAATGGAATAGCAAAAATGTTTTCAGACAAGTTTCCTGAAAATATATTTTTCATTTTTTTGTCACTACTATAACATACTGGTATTAAAAAAGAAATAAGTGATGCACTAATGGCAATTTGTACTCATTTTACCATGTGGCTAATTTGTACGACCTCACTCGTAAAATTCATACGATTTTTGCTAAATAGGACGTATTGTAGTTATTATTTTAGTAATTCGTACAAATGACTGATTAAATATAAGAATTTGACTCAAACGATAATGGAAACTTCACTTTATAAAAGTAAAAATGCCCATAATTTGTAAAAATCTGTTTAAACATATTGGAAAAGATAAACTTCTCTCAGTGTGCATTAAAAATGTCCTACTAAACAAATAATTTAACAGCAGTGTAACTAAGAAACATGAAGCCAGTCACTAATCAGACTAGAGCTTTAAAAACACAGATCAAAAACCGCATATCACCTTGAAAAAGCACAAGAAGACATCAAATGAATCACTCTTAAGTAGTGCTGTGCTCCTGCCTAACAGTGACAGCTTTTTTTCCACAGCCAGAAATGAAACCAGCAGTCAGGAAACTACGGTGCACTAACAAGAGCATTACTAAAGAAATGGGCAGAAAAGGCCTGTGGAGGCAGAGGCGTAGAGAAAAGCTCTGCCAATCTATCACAAGAAAGCCTTTTGTTCTGGGCTGAATGTGAAAGCCCAGCTCCCAGACTGCAATGCCCTCCTCCAGCAGCACCTCTGGCCGTGTCAAGTCCTCCATCTCCGGCAAGAATCACCAGAGGGAAGCGACCCGCCGATTAATAACCTGTAACGGCACGAAAAGACCTCTGCCGGCCGTGATCCTCAGTGTGAGTGACCGCTCTCCTGTGGCACAGAGCGCTATTCATCACGGCCAAATGAAAGCGGCTATGGCAGAATGGACCTCATTCACGACGCTGTCCGTTCAAATTACACCGGCCACAAGGGGCCGCCACACAATGTGCCTTGTTTTGGATTTTCCTGATGGGATTCTTCCAAAAGGCCGTTCACAGAAACACCTTGTATGAATGGACCGCCGACGGCCATTAAGCATGGAGGATGTCCAATCAGTCTCCAAAGAGTTGAGCGTGAAGAGCAGAAACTGTAATGGAACAAAACCAGGAGAGCCAAAGACATCAATCAGAGCTAGTGTGTCAATGGCGGTAAACTATTTTTATGATTTTTGTGAGCTTAAAGTCTTTATACTGGGGGCTGTAAAAAGATACAAAGATAATAATTCGATCATTTGCCATCTTGTTAAATGCAGCATGAACCGCATGGTTTGATTGTGAAAAATGACTCGGCTCTTTATAATAAAAAGGTATTTTTTTTTAACTAATGAGTCACTGGTTTGAATCAAATCTAATGAGTTGTATTAAAGGAAAATATGCAAAGATGAAAATTCTGTCATCACTTACTCACTCTCCACTCGTTTCATACCTCATACCTATATCTCAAACACACACACACAACTTTTATAGTGTGTTTTTATGCTACTGTCAACTGTTTGGTTTCCAGCATTTAAAAAAATGTCTTCTGTGTCAAAAGGAAAATTAAAAAATTAAAATAAATGTTGACAGAATTTAAATTCTTCAAAACTTTAATTATTCATTTAATTATTAAACAGAACAAAAAAAAAAAAAAACACTTTTCATTTGTTGACAAATACTGACAATTCATAATTTTTAACAATAATAATTTAATAACATGTTAAATTTAATCCTTAGCAAATGTCAAAATGAACTATTACGACATTCATTTCAATATTTCAATATTTAATGACCTTTGTTTGTTCAAGGTATTCTTGTATTCTAATCTATTCTATACAGTTATTGAATTAAATTGTATCCTTTTATTTAATAATCTGAGTTATATCGTGATTATTATGCATCACCATTTATTGACTTTAATTTTACATTTAAAAAGCATATAAATAAATCATGGCCAATTGTCTTTTATGAAGCCCCTAAAGGAACATGATGATGGAAAATTATATTTCAATGCTTTTGCATTCTTTTGATAAATTTTGTGCATTCTGCTTTTGCTGACAAAGTCAAAAGTTTTGCAAAGAAAAAGCTTCCCAGGGGAACACAAAATATTTACAGGAGGGAACACATACAAAAAAGCATGAACGTATTATTTATCCTCTTTTTTTATCATCACTATGTTACTTTAGAAGCTATGTACTTTAATCTCTATTAGCCTTAACATGCAAATATTCATTATTATGGGAAAGAATTATAATATTGGTCCATCCCTGTTAGTTAAGTCCAATTATTGAGGAGAATGTCTTCGAAGTGCGGAAACAAAGTAAAGAAATGAAGCCGAAATCAGTTAAATTCCCATTCTAACTCAAAACTGTAACAGCGACTCTCCACACTTACTGCACTTAATCAGCGTAATCAGGTCAAAACCAACCAGATGAAAGTGAGAGAGGAAGAGAGACAAAGCGAGGAAAGCAGCAGAATGAGAGATGGGGTGATGAAGGCAGGGACAGACAGCGAGAGACGAGATAGACATAGTGTGGCTCCTCAGATATCATTAAACCATTTAAGCAATTTTTACAATCTGACATCACATGACAGGCTGTCATAACTAAGTGGAGATATGAGCGGCTGAGTTATTGGAAGGTGTCCAGTCTGTTGTAAAGGCAGGCTGTGGTGTTGAGTGTTTGTTCCCGGCTGCATACTAACACACGGCGTTAAGGATGAGGCTCGTCACACAGAAGCAGCGCAGGGTCACGGCCAGCTAAAGATAAGAGCTGCTGATCAATCTCCAGACTCGTACCTCAGACGCTGCCATCCATTTCAAACGGGCCTCAGACTGCCTCTGGAGTCAGGCGGACGGATGGTGGATTTCCTGGAAAAATAAAAAAAACAAAATGTGTTTGAAATGCTTTCTTATAATAGGCTATATATCTTGTTTCATTTTACACACACACAAATCAATATTTATTTTTACATTTTTCATGTTAACTTAAGTGTTATTTTGTGCGATTTTGTCTTTTGTAGTTATTTTGTTTTTTGTGCATCTCTCGGTCTATATTTTGTTTAATTTTTATTTCAGTTTTAGTTATTTTAGTACATCAGTTTAAATTAATTAAAAGTTGTCAACTAGCTAAAATGTGTCCAAAAGAAAGAGTGATAAAGTAAAATAAATGTTGACAGAATTTAAATTTCTACAAAACATCAATAACATGTTAAATGTAATCTTTAGCAAATCTCAAAATTTAATGTTACGACATATTCAATAATTTTTTTTATATATAGAAAGTATAAACAATTAAGGTAAAATATGAAACAGAATTTGATCAAATTTGAAAGTAATGACCGTTTAAATGGTATTCATTTTAGTTTCAGTTTCAGCTTTAGCTGACTATAATAATGCGGATTAGCTCACAAAACCTTTTACAAAAGATTCTTTACATTCTATACATTACTGTAAATGTTTTCACTCAGAAACTGAAATTCTGTACAGTTTTCTTAAAATAAAATAATAATAATAATAATAACAACATTTTAAAAATAATATTATATATTATTAAAAAATATTACATATCCCCCCCCCCCCCGAAATTCTACAGGAACTACTTGATAAATACTATTAATTAATTTTTCATTAATTTTATGAAAATATTAAAAAATATATTTTTTACTGTCTAAGGTAAGGAAAGCTAGTTAGACAGTTATCTGATATCCAGTCTGATATCAAATCTTATTAATAAATGAACTTCTAACCATTATATTATTTTGTAGTTTATCTTTACATGTAGTACTTTTTGAAGTAACTTGGAACATAATTCAGGCCTGAAGGGGTTAAACGGTAAAAATCAGAAAACATTACACAACATAACAGTGTAGCAGCACCAAAAATATAAAACCTTTTAAGAGACTTAAAAGACTTTTAAGTTAAAATGAAATATTAAGACACAGAAGATGAACTATTGGCTTGCTGGGAGAGGATTTTGTCTGACACGTCATCTGTGAGGGTTTCATGAGAACGTGCGGAGCTGAGGTCGTCTGCTATCTCGGCATGCAGAGAGCATCTGTGTCTCCTCCTGTGAAAACCGCAGAGAAAAGCAGAGCAATAATCCAGCTCTACACAGGTCCGCTTCAATGTTCATTACCTACGTACCTAGCAGACGCGGCCCACACAACCTCAAGCACACAAAGAAACTGCTAAAGGCCCAAACATCATACAGACCCCTGACAGAGAAACAAGCTTATTATCGACTCACATGTCACAACAAACCAACCGAGATAAGATAAAACAGTACTGTACTGGCTTTTATTGAATACACATATATAAGAACCTTTGTTGAGTTATTCGTCCGGCGTACAGGACCTTTTGGGAGCAGCATGTAAATGATGTCATGCTGTTGAACAGCTACAGTGTAAACATATGTAAAAAAGATGCTGTGGCAGTGGAAAACCTCTACATGTCAAGTAGTGAGCAGAGAAAGGCAGTAGGGTTTCCTCATACTGAAATTTTGTGAATGAAAAATAGCCTCTGTAATGAATAATGCATTGACTATAAAGGAAACATCTCCATCCATTCAAGCTGCTGCTTGTTTGTTATCAGCGGCAGCTGCTGAGGGGGTTTTGTTCAACACAATCAAATATTGGGAATGTTTCTGAAACATTTGTTCCAGTCTCTTTTCTCGTTCGTAATCCACTAATAGAGCCACTGAGCCTGATGTGTGCGAAGAACAGAGAAATGCATTGCTTTTAATGCAGTCATTTGGAACAGCTGGGAAGAATTGAGCTTTAGAGAGAAAGAGAGAGAGTCTTACATCATTATTACAGCACGACAGAGGAAGAGAAAAGGAGACAAAGAGATGAAGGAGAGAAAAGAAGGGTGGATCACATAACCTGTAAATATAGCCTACAATCTGCAGGGTAGGAGGACAGCCCGTTTGGGCTGTTCTCTGACATCCTTGTAGGTAATTATAATACATCCGGCACAATGGGGCGATCACATCCACCAGCTCGTGTCTTTTCATCTCACCCTCCCATAAAATAATGATTAAGAGGGCCATATTCTACACTGCAGCACTGTATTTCAATGAAGTCCACTAATGTTAGCTAGAGCTATGTGATATAAGGGTACATGCAGAAATGTGTCAATCATTAGAGGCTCTGCTACAGCGTTTGTAGTATAATATGTACACCTTAACTAACAGTGAACCGAACCACTTTGCGATAATTACATTCAATAAAGATCAATGGAGTGCCATGATGAGGAAAACTAGAAATTGACACAAAGATAGAACAACAGATAGAGCAACAGATGGATAGAATGATAGATAGACAGAATGAAAGATAGAATGGTAGGTAGAAAGAGGGGCAGAATTATGAACAGACTAACAAACAGAAAAAAAACATAAACAAAATTATAGAAAGACAGACCGAGAGAGAGAATGAGAGAACGATAAATAAACAGACAGAATCACAGAAAAATAGACAGATAGTATGATAGATAGTATGACAGTTAGGCAGTACAACAAACAGTATGAGTATGATAGATATGATCGCTAGATAGTATAATAGATACATAGATGATAGTACAATAGTACTATAGATAGATACATAGATAAATAGACAATACGATAGATAAATAGTACGACTGATAGATAGTATGATAGAACAATAGATAGTACGATAGTTAGTATGATAAATACAGTGCTCTTCACTTATATTGACACTCTTGGTAAATCTGAGCAAAGGTGGCAGTGAAAATAAATCTGCATTGTTTATCCTTTTGAGCTTTCATTCAAAAAAATTCACAAAATTCTAACCTACCATTGAAGTAAAACAATTGAAATGGGGAGAAAATCTTATTGTGAAATAAATGTTTTTCTCCAATACTCGTTGACCACAATTATTGGCACCCCTAGAATTTTTTATGAGTAAAATATCTCTGAAGTATATCCACATTCATATTTGAGCACTCCAGGGGGATTATGGACATGAAAATATCCAGCCCTGGTTTCCTGTTTCACTGAAATATACTGTATATAGGAGGGGAAAATAAAGCCCAAAGTCCCTTAATCATCAACACAATGAGAAAAACCAAAGAATATGTTTAGGATGTGCAGCAAAAGATAATTGACCTTCATCATCAAGCGAAGTGGCTTTAAGAAAAGAGCTAGAGCAGTGAAAATGTCCATTTCCACCATCAGGGAAATAACGAAGAATTTACAGTCAACATACAATGTTAGGAAACTGCCTGGATGAGGAGTAGAGTTTGAGTGGCTAAAGACTCTTGAAGGATCGCAGCTGGAGAATTGCAGAAAATAGTGGAGTCTCAGGGTCAGAAAACCTTTAAAAAAAACAAGTCAAACAGCCTCTACATCAGCACGTTGTTCAGGAGGGTTTAATAAAAGTTCTCCTCGCTCATCTTCAGCATGTTCAGTTGTCAGACAGGACTGGAACTACAAATAGGACTGGCTTCTATGATCAGATGAAACTAAAAAAAAGTTTTTAGCAACAAACACTCAAGATAGGTTTGGTGAATACAGGCATAAAAAGTACTCAATGTGTACAATGAAATATACTGCTGTGTTTTTGATCTTGTGGGTCTATATTTCAGCTGGAGGTCCTGGACATCTTGTTTAGACACATGACATCATGGACTCTGTCAAATACCAACAGATAAAAAAATCAACAAACAAATTATTCTGTTAGAAATCTTATAATGGGCCAGGGTTAGGTCTACCATTGGGACAATAATCCAAAATAAACACAAGAATTAGTCACTGAGCACAAAATGAAGCTTTTGCCATGGCTGTCCCAGTCCTCTGACCTGAAC
>JAUMHP010000301.1:3192216-3213028 GCA_032361065.1 Enteromius trimaculatus
GTGTCATACCCATGTCATTATACAAATTTGTGTCCTCATAAACCACATAAACCCGTCCACACACACACACACACACACACACACATAACTTAACTATTAACAGCATTATTCTGCTATCAATGGCTCAAGATGCAGAAGAAATAATCCCACTTACAATAGTGTTTTAAGTATAAAAACCAGACAGATACCTTGCTGACGACGGGCCACTGAATTATTAGAAAAATAATGCACACCCAAGGTTACGGTTACAGCCTGTTCAATGGCCTGTACTCAGTTATTCCTTAAATATATATATACACAATACCAGGGTAGCTTCTAAAACAAACATATACTTACTATATACGTGTGCGTATGTGTGTGTTTGCTAACAACGATGATTTATATGTTTGGTTTATAACAACACTTGCATATTCCATGTTCATACAGAATATAAGCATTAAGCACCTTATTAGATAAAGAGTGAAAGTGATTAGAACATGTCCAAGGTGTAGGCCATGCTTTCTTCAGTTGATTGGATATTTTAAATTTTGATATTTGTCTACAATGTCTGATTGCTTTGTCACTTGCATCACTGAGGGTCAAAATGTTTTTTCTTGCGCTTTATTTACACCATTTATTATGTTGCCGTCCTTTTACCGTTCACTCAGTCAAACAGTTTACTCATATTGGTCACATATATTGCGCAGGGAACGAAAATTCCTTAGGCGCAGAAATCTCTTCCAGCATTTTCATCTAAAAAGCCAGATGTGTCTTGATGTTTTCCTAGATCGCCCCCCGTTGTGCGTCACAAACTTAAACACTCTATACAAAAGTGCTGACTCAGACTGAAGCCCGTGCTCTTCACAGCTGTGAGTCGCCCACGTCACTCTGCTCTTCATGCTCGAGTTAATCAGCCTCTCTGAGAGGCCCAGGTGGTGTGACTCTCTCTAGGTTTACAGCGTGACTCCACGCAGGAGGCCAGGATGATAAAGAGCCTCTTACTGATAGTTTGTTGGAGTTGATAGCAGGTTGTCGCTGCTGGCGACCAAGAGGAAGAGCCAGGCAGGATGGCGCAGGGGAGGACGGTACAGAAAGAGACCTAGACAGTTGATAAAGTGCGGATAGATGGCTGTGTGAGTATGAGTGAATGTTCCAGGTGTTTGCTGGGCCCCTCTGGACGCCTCTCCCTCTGTCTCTTCCTGTAATCAGGGCCATCTGATCCAACTCATGTTTTACACAGTAATTAATGGAGGCCTGTGTATGGCTCCGCTGTTATTAATGGCCGCTGATGGAGACGATGGCTATAAACAAGTTTGATTATCTGTCAGAGGCAAACCCAAACAAGAAGGCTGCTATATTTGAGGTATTTTTAGAGCTTAATTAATGAGCAATAAGACTAACGAGTGAAACACAAAGCAGACGTGGCCAACACCTTGTGCTGTGTTTTAGAAAGGTGGAGAAGCTCTGTTATATTTAGTTTTATTTACCAGTTACTACTGAAACAGGAAGTTTGAGATGGGTGTAATGTATTCATAGTCTGTAGACAATGTCAGCAGCTGCTTGATAATATGAAGGGGATACTGGTGAGAGAGATGTTGTCCTTCTGAGGAGATTTTAACTGAATTTGATATATTACTGTATAAAAGTTTGAGGTCTGTAAGATTTTTGTTATGTTTTGAAAGAAGTCTCTTATGCTGTATCACAAATACAGCAAAAAAAAATTGTTACAATTAAAAAATAAATGTTTTCTATTTTGACGCAATGTAAATTATTTCTGTTATGGCTAAGCTGAATTTTCAGCATCATCATGCCATCAGCATTACATAAACCTTCAGAAATCATTATGATATGCTAATTTACTGCTAAAGAAATCTTCATCTTAAAGGGATGGTTCGCCCAAAAGTAATCCTGTCTTTTACTCACCTTTAAAGTATCCTGGATATATGTGACTTTCTTCTTTCAGACGAGTCCAATCAGAGTTATAATTAAATTGTCCAGACCCCTCAAGCCTTTGAATAGGTTTAAATACGTGATAGCCATTACAATTAGGAAGAAGTGAAATAAAGTGCGTGTATACATAATAAAACATCCCTCACACAGCTCCAGGGGGTGAATAAAGTCCTCCTGTAGCGAATCCAGGCATTTTTTGTATGTTAAATATCCATATTTCAAACTTAATAAGCACTTTTCTCACATCTGCTGTCTGTGGAAACCGTAAGCAGTCCCGGCAGATGAGGTAAGACATATTGTGTTATGTGGTTAGTGAAGAGAGCGCAGAGAGAGAACGAGCAAAATGCCAGTCATGAATTAGAAGCACAAACTGATGATTTGTAATGAAAAATAGGGGGATTTCGATGTAAGCCAAGAGAAGAGTGGTTTTTCTTAGCTAAAGTAAGGAAATGTTGTTTCCTTTGAAACCACATTTCCCAAAGGTGCATGCGCGATGCATTTATCATACAAAAACGCATTGACTCGCTACAGGAGGACTTTATTCAACCCCGGAGCTGTGTGAGGGACGTTTTATTAAGAATACGCACACGTTATTTCACGTCTTCTGAAGTTTAATGGCTATCACCCGTTTAAACCCACTCAAAGGCTTGGAGGGGTCTGGACATTTAAAAAAAAAAATTTTTATCTCTGATTGGATTCGTCTGAAAGAAGAAAGTCACATACACCTTGAATGCTTCGAATGTGAGTAAAAGACCCATTTTTGGGTGAACTATCCCTTTAATTAAATTCTCTTTATAATCAATTTTGTGCAACTTTATATATTTTTGTGGAAACTGAGTTTTCCAGGGCTCTTTGATCCACAGAAAGTTCAAAAGAAGCCAGTTCATTTCAAATAAAATATTATATATTATTGTAATATTATAAATGTATGTACAGTCACTTTTAATCCATTTAATTCATCAAGACTGAATAAAACTTATTATTTATTTAAAAATCATACTGTCCCAAAACATATGAACAGTAGTGTATTTCTGTTAATACGAGGTGAATCATCAGATTTTGGTCTGTTTTCTGAAGACAGAGAATTAGGCAGAGATTGGGGTAAAATGATCTTACTTTTGCTATTACGTGAAATATAGATGGGTTTAAAGCTTTACTTTGGATTTCTTGGGATCTGTAAAATATTTTTTTTTTATGCTTTGAAGCTAAATGCTTGTTGATTAGCACAAAAAACTATTTAGCCTTGTCAGGGCTGTCCAAACTCTGTCCTGGAGGTTTTTTTTTAACATCTTGGAAACGTTGGCACAGTTCTTCTGGATTGAGTCTGTCTCAGTTTGTTCTGTTACTTCATGTCGTTCCAGACAGACTGGATGATGATCAGATCAGATCTCTGTGTGGAGCACTGGCTGTTATCAGACTCCTTGTGCAGACAATAATCTCACTGCATTATTACAATTAATGACAAAAATAATGTTTGGTAATTTTCAATTGCCACGCTACCGCAAAAGATAACCAGCTTAAAACCATTTTTTGGTGGTGAAAATACTAGTGGCCTAAGACTATTTCACAGTACTGTACATTTATATTTATGCATTTGGCAGGCACTTTTATCCACGCTGTAGCTCTTGTAGCTCTGGGTCTGAGTCCTAGGCAGCTAATGAACTGATCAAATGTATACTGTACCTTGAATGAAATGTAAATTGCTTTTGATATAAATGGATGCCAAATGCATAAATGGAGATGTAAGTGATGTTCACCGAAAAGGAGTCTGTGACTGGTGATTTAGACAGCTTTACATCTCTCAAGTGTCTATTCATTATACAGTTCATATTTGATATTATTCTCTGCGGAAAGTGCTGTTGTTTTAATAGTGTGTCATTTGAGAGTTGCAAATGTACCAGGTCTTGAAAAGGAAACCAATATTTAGTTTTTGTTTAGAGTTAAACTTTAAGCTAAATGAAGGTGTGAAGGAAACACCCAGTCTTTTTCATGATCATGTAAAGCCTGTTTTCACCACCCTGGTGAACCTCAAAGGTTTTCTCATAAAATCATTTACATCCTTTTTTTAAATATCTCTTGTTTATCTGGGTTGGACCCGTGAGATCAGACGTGCCAGTGACGCACTAGATGTTTGCGGTGCACGCTGAATGTAGCAGCCCCATTCTGAGAAGAGGATACAAGTTCATAGCGTTGACTTTGAGTTTAGCCTTTGCAGCAGAAATTAGTTTCTCTCTGAGGTTGTTGTTGTGGCTGGAGTCCAGCTCATTTACACTGGCCGTGGAAGAGCCTTCCAAAACCCCGGTCACACATCTCCCCTGCAGCTAAATACAGACCCGAGAGACCCAACAGGACAACTCCCAACTACTGAGCCCCCAATTAGAGACGGCCATCACAGCTGACAGAGCAAACCTTACCTGCATTAATTATGTGCACTGTGGTTAGCAAAATTAAGATGGGAGGAATAAAAAAAGAAGTGCAGTCAAACACAAGTTTGGGGTAAGATTCTGGAATGTTTTTAAAATTGTGACCCTGGACCGCTGGGGTATATTTGTAGCGATAGCCAAAAAAACACTGTATGGGTCAAAATGATTGATTTTTCTTTTTCATCATTAGGATATTAAATAAAAATCATGTTCCATGAAGATATTTAGTAAATTTCTTACTGTAAACATATTAAAACTTAATTTTTGATTAGTAATATGCATTGCTAAGATCATCATTTGAACAACTTTAAAGATGATTTTCTCAGCGTTTAGATTTTTCTGTACCCTCAGATTCCAGATTTTGATATAGTTGTATTTAAGTCAAATATTGCCCTATCCTAACAAATCATATATCAATGTTAAGCTTATTTGTCAGCTTTCAGATCATGTATAAAGCTCAATTTCAGAAAATTAATACTTATGACTGGTTTTGTTGTCCAGGGTCACAATTGTGTTTACCACGGCTGCATTTATTTGTTCAGAAATACAGTAAAACAGTAATATTGGTGTCACGAGCTTCACTGGAGTTACGCACGGAAACCTCCAGAGGGCACTACAGCTCGGATTATGACTATGTCTCTCCGTTTCCGTCAAAGGACGTTTATTATGAACAGTTGTCTCCACCCACCTTGTCTGTCACTATGGCCACCCATTAGTTTCTCCAGACCCATTTGTGTTTTGCACATGGCTGTTCATTGTGTGGATTTACCCCTTTGTAAGCCTTCCGTGTTTCCAGCGTTCCCTGTGTTTTTCTGTGTTCTCACCTCGGATTATCGTTCTCGACCTTGCTTGCCCCATTGAATTATGTTTACTGATCGTCTGACCACTGCTACGCCATTTGGATTTTTCTATTGTCTGTGGCTTTGATGTCCCTGTTCGCTGTTGATCAACCCTGCTTGTTCAAACCCTGAGTATTATAATAAAGTAGTTGCGTTCGGATCCGCACGCCTCCCGCTCTCCTTTGTTACAATTATAACTTAAAATATTTGTTTTCTAGTTGGTTATATTTTAAAATATAATTTATTTCTAAAAACCTGTTTAGAAACAATTAATAACAATAGAAATCATTTGTAACATTCTAAATATCTTTTCTCCCTTTTTCTTTAATGTTTGTGTTTCTTTTTTCTTTTTGAGTTATGTTATGCATGGTGACTGTATATAAAGTTTGTATATGCTGATATTTGTATATGCTGATTATATCTAAATGTTGTATAGAATTTGTTTCTAAATATTGTATTTGGTGATTTTGTCATTTGTTCTTGCTTAATAATAATTAAAAAAAAGTTTAAATAATAAATAAATAAACGTTTTACTAATGCACTCTTGTTGAATAAAAATATTAATTTTTTAAAGGAAAAAAACATATGAGAAAACTTTGCATTGTTGATGGTAATTACTGGATAAACAAGGACAAGTAATTTTCTTCAAAACATTTTGTTTATATGTGCAGAAAGACGTACGGGATATCTTCACACCAATTCATTTTGAGGTGAAATATGAACTTGGAGAGCACCGCGTGCTGCAGAGGGACTCCGGAGCCTTGCCTTCTCTCAAACCTATCCTACAGCAGAAGGATGAACATGGCAACATGGTGAAAAACAAGGTCTGTTTTTCTTAATTTCTCAATCTTATTTTTAATTATGATTATCAATTTCTGTTGCCACTTTATTATTGTATGTCTCAGTAAGTCTTCATTTCTATCTTTCTGTAGACCGTGTTTGCCAGATATTGTTCCTGGGAAAACTGTTCAACCAACCTGCAGGTTTCTGCTCATCTAGTTTTACCACAGTAAGTCATCAACATACTGTATGTGTCTCTTAAAAATTACAGAGAAAGTTCAGTTTGTTATTTAATATGATATTTAAAATATACAAAAACGACAATAGTACATATATATATATATATATATGTATATTGTAAAATCCCTGTAGAACGTGTTGAACTTGTATACTGTTATCCGACAGCTTAAGCTTTAATAGTTATAGTTTTCTAGAGTTGTGTTTCTTTTCAAGTGCATGGTGAGTAAGTACAGACCTCTGTAAATGTTCTTGTTGTGCTGGTGTTGCTCGTGACTAACAGGAGGGCTTTGGAGATTATCTGCTCTCCTCATGAATACACCCATTAAAGCAGCATGCACAGTAGCCAAAGCTTTATATCGACGCATTTTATGCATCACATTTCTTGGACTCACCCAATTGAGGCGAAAGCGTGAGTGTGCACATTAGCATTTTGGATCATGTTTGCAGCCGTATGCAAACTAATTTATGGACCCCCCTCACCCATTGGTGATAATACATGATCTGATTATTCATAAGGCTTGTGTGTGTGCGTGTGTGAGAGAGAAAGAGTGAGGGGGAGAGTGTCTTGTCAGTCTCCCAGATGCACCTGGTGCCTTTAGATGAGAAACATCAGGCTTGAGTCTTCACTGCACAAGCTACACAGACACATGCAGGAAAAACACTGGCTCCTTTTCAACTATTCTAAAATGAACATAAACTGATAAAAATATGTTTTACTGTTCTAGGCGCAATCATCACAATTATGGTAGTTAATTGATCAGAACAAATATTTTAAATGTGTTTTATTTTCAATTCAAATTTTACAATGGGATGAAATAAAGAGGTGTTGATGGCAAAGAACTGATCACAGATGCTGTGACACTGAGTGTTTGCTTTTGCACCAATAACCACAATATACTTTATATATAATATACATTTATTTTGTATTTAATTGTTTTGCACATTTGATATACAATTATTTTAAGGCCTTGTAAATAGCAATTCCAATTATGATGCCAAATATCTCAACATTTAAAGAATGTAGACCAGTTATAATAAATGTTATAATTTTATTAATAAAGATAGACAATGCATTTTGTTTTATTACCACAAAGTTCCATTCTTGCATGTTTTTTTCCCCCTAACTAATATAGGTCTATGATAGGATTAAATATGGATTAATGTGATTCATTCCAAAAATGCTTAATTTTGTGTTTTAATGAACTGTTTTCCCAACAGGTCCTACAAGAACATGCGATACTTTGCCCTGGGCAATGGAAAAAGCATCATGTTAAACACCACACTGGTCAACATTGGAGATGATGCTTTTCTACCCAAACTTTACCTGAGGTTTCCCAGCAACCTGCATTTCATCAAAGTGCTGGAGGTACTTCAATTTGTTTGGTTTTATCTTAGTTATCTGACAGCCAGCTTTTAGCTCTTTTCTGAAGCACTTCACTTGAATTTGGCCTTTGATTTGCTTTAATATTTGTGGGTTTTATTTCAGGAAGACAAATACATCAGCTGTGAAATCGCAGAGGAGAATAAAGTGGCCATTGGACTGGACTGCAACGTTGGGAATTTGTACATCCCCCCTTTCGCCAAGGTAAATGTCTTAAGCAACGGAAATTTGTTTTGTTTGTCACTATGTCTTGGAATATAAAGACCTCTGTGCTTTCTTCCAGATGAACATTACCTTTTTATTAGATGTGATGCAGAACAGCAGCGCGGGAAACCTTAGCATTAACATCAATGCGACGAGGTGAGAGATGCAGCCCTAGATCTGAGGAATTCATTACAAAGGATGGTTTACACGAATACATCTGAGCCAAATGTAAACATTTGTGGAGAGCACCTCGCTACTGCTCACGGTTGTAAATTGAAATGAGGAAGACAAACAAAGGCATTAAACAGCTTGCTCAAAGGTTTTGTGTGTTTCCAGTGTTACTGTTAGAAACAAGAAAAACACTAGATCTAAAGATGCATAAGCACATAGCCTATGTAATGAGTTCCTATAATGAACTCTCAGGGTATATTAGGTTGTACTTCAATAATTAAACTCATTAAACATTTTCCAACACATATACAATGACCCCAAAAAGCATTTGGACACTTAAACTGCACTTAATGTGACATTTCAATAGATAGGATACTATCAAACTAAGTGGCGTCTGCAAATAAATGCTTTCCTTAGAACTAACTTCACCTTTTTAAAAACCATTTTCTTGCATTTATGCTTTTTTAACTTTTAAAAATTAGTGCTATCAAATGAACAAAAAAAAAATCATAAATACTGTGTGTATATATATATATATATATTTTTTTTTTTTACGTGTGTGTGCTGTGTATATTTATTATATCGATAAATACACACACATGCATGTATATATAAAAAAACAATTATGAATATACAACATTTTCAAAATATACACATGCATGTGTATTTAAATATACATAATAAATATACAGCATACAGTACACACATATTATGTAAACAAAAACGTTTATTTTGGATGCAATTAGGCACAATTAAACATTTGACTGCACTATTAAAAATGCATTAATGTGAGAGCGTATGTGCAGCGTAAGTTTTCTTTACTAGTGAATGTAAATCAATCTAATGTGTGTTTTTCAGCGAGAACTTCGAGAACACTGATCTTCAGCATGACAATGTGGTTGTTCTTACGTTGCCCTTGAGATATGCAGTTGACCTCAATGTTCACGGGTAAATTGTCTGCTTATAAATGCGAATCCATAGATATCAGAAGAATAATAGGCCAACTTATGGGACTCTTCCCTTCATCTCTCCTCTGCAGATTTGTCTCTCCGAATACGTTTCTGATTGGAGAAGAGTCGGTGACGGTCGACTGCTATCCTGAGAAGTTCAATTATACGTACAAGGTATTTTAGCGCTCATCAGACAAACAACAATGTCATTAAGCTCTAATGAATCATTTGACATGGTTTGTTTCGTTACAATGTCTATTAACTTGCAGGTGATGAATATGGGTCCTAGTAAAGCTCTCGATACGAGAGTAAAGATCAGCTTGCCTCTGATGCTGGTGCCATACAAACACCAGCTAATCAGGATCACCGATTTACAGGTGAGATTTACATATGCAGTTATGCATTTGAGGTCGGTTATAAAATCTGTGGATGCTTTTAGTCTGCAAGGATGCATTAAACTGATCAAAGGTGACTTTTAAATTGTTATAATATAATATGTGTATATTTTCATTCGAGATCATGTGACAGCTGACTGGAAAATTGAGCTTTTTCATCACAGAAGTAAATTGCATTTTTAAAATTTATTAAAAGTAACACATTTTAATTAGTAATATTTCACTAAATTACTGTATCTTTGATAAGTAAACACCGACTTAGAGAAATTCATAGAGAAAAAACTTTACTCTTGTCATTCCATCCATTTATTTTTTTCTTTCACAAAATGAGATGTTAGGCTGAATGTTTGCGCTTCTACTTTTAAAACTGAAAGTGGAAGGCGTTTAATGGTATAAGATCAAAAAAATAAGTTAGTGTTTTCATGGCATATTTGACATCTATGAAGCCAAATTGAATTGGTCATTGTATGTCATGTGACGAATCATGACATGTCAAATTTGAAAAAGTCTGGAAGATAATTAGTAGACACTGGCACAAATTTCATCTCCAAAAGGTGTCAGATATAGCATTTGATTAATTTATTTTGTTTATGGTGCTTTATTATTCTTTTTGGAGCTTGGTCGAAACGTTATCCCTCAATTCTGATTGGTTGATTGGAATGAAGTTCCAAGACCAGCAAGGATTTTGAGGATAAGGGTTATACTTGGTCAAATCACGCTCACCAGTATGAATCTCAATCGACTTACCTTTTATGGAAAACAGAAGTTCAGACATTCTGGCTTCATTCACTGAAGAAACACAAACTATTTCTAACAGTGCTAACAATATGTGCATCCGTATATACACATCTTTTTCTTCGCATAAACTTAAGTTGTTTCTTGTCTTGCAGACAACTCTTGGGCATTGCTTCCAGAGGAACGATTCAGTACAGATTATTGATGACTGTGACGTCCCAGGAGCTTCCTTTATTCATGAAATTGTATTTTTTTTCTCCCCAAAAACCAAGCGCACAATGGTAAAATAACAGTCACTGTATTGAGATCTGGTGTGTCTAGCGTAAGTGTTATGAGAAGGTCTCACGCTCTGTTGCTCTGCAGTTCTGTGGTCCTGAAGATAAGACCTGTAGGATGGTAGAGTGTCACTTCGGTAACTTGGAGGTTGGAAAAGAAGTTACCATCTCTATGGAAGTGGAGCTCAACCCCAGAGTTCTCCATATAAGTCCAGTGAGTGTTTATCAGAGATGAGAAGAGTCAATACAATCTGTCAATCAGCCATCGTTTGAAAATGAAAACACACGTTTATTTCCTATAGGGCAGACATGCTGTCATGATGATTCAGGGCTCGATTGACCTTATTTCACCGGTGAAGGATGCCAACACCATCCTACTAAAGGATTATGTTTTTGCTAGAGTAAGTAGTCTGAATCTCTAATGTAATGCTTGATCTAACGGGATGCTGCATTTACAGCCGTTTGTTGAACTTGAATGTCTGCAATGTTTCAGGTGTCATTGGAAGCTATGCACAGCTATAAGCCTGGGATGGCTGTGCAGATTTTTCTAATAGCATCCAGTCTGATCGTTGGACTGATGATTTTAGCACTGCTCGTCCTTGCGCTCTGGAAGGTATGTATCACACGACACTTTTTCCAAGTAAGACTTAATGTCAAATCCTCATGCAAGACTCTTAGGAAAACTGTTAGGAAAAACATTTCACTGAAAAATAGACCTGAAATATCTGAAGATCTGTATTTTAGAGATTAACAACATCCCTTAGAGGGTTTAACAGCATGCCGTGGTAAAAGAACCATGGTAGAAGATTGTGGTAAATGATGTGGAACCTATTAAAGCAGTGCTTTTCTAAAAAAAAAACATACTGAATATAAAAAATACAGTCAAATTTATAATATTTTTAAATTATCTGAATATGCGTTGATGCATTCTGGTGTTTTCCAATGATTTATGCCACAAATGAAGTTTTAAGCGCCACGTTTCATTTTGAAGTCCAGATGTTCTGTGTATTTCGCTATGCTGCATCCAGCTGTGTTTGAATGCAAGAATGTAGTTAAGAAACTTGTCTGTTTGGTTTTTGGTAAGCGTGAACCAGTTTTAATCCAGTACGATTATAGCGTTTTTAGTTATGACTGAACAGTCATTCAATCAATCTACAAATTAGTACCCTACTAAGCAAAAAAAAATACTGTAAAAAATTGAACTTCTTGTGTTTGAATTTGAGACATACTTTTACTTATAGACAATAATGCTTTTTCTTGCTTCTATTAGTTGGGATTTTTTGACCGGAAGTTGAAGGAGGAGAAGTTTGACCAGGACAGTTGGGACTACGTACCTAAGAAAGAGAGCATGTCATAATAAGAATGGAAGGGACAAATATGAAGGACTACTGTTCTGTCGACATTAAGAGCTGGACTCGTGATAACCTACGGCTACAAAGTGATGAAGAGACTGACAAAAGGATCAGCATTTTCTGTCAGCGGGATGAAGCCAATGCACTTTAGAGTCTGGAACATACTACAAGTACTCAATGAATCGCTCCGGGACTGTGCCAAGGGAGAAAAGGATCCAGAATGTACTGCTACAGAATATGACGACTGTTTCAAAACCAAGCGAGCAACCTTTGTAGGCAGCATTACTTCAGAGGCAGGTCCTAAAGGAGGAAGCATGGCCAAATTTTAAGGCAGCATTACAAATACAATATATAAGGTGCAGTTTGAGTTCTTATTCTGCCTTAATGTGTGCATAACGGAGGTGTTTCATCACTTCGCCTATGATCACTGAACATATTGGCTAATGGCCTGCTGTAGAGGAGAAACTGCACTGCTGTAGCTTTTCTTACAAAGGTTATTCCTGCATTTATCTGAATGCCCACAAGTTAGTACACCCTCCACAGAGGTGACACAGGATTTTCTGGCACATTCCATCACCCTTTCCGAAACAGAACATTGCTGCGATAGGAGTTTCACACCTTTCGCATCATTGCAGTATCGGTTCTCCTTGCAAAAAAAGGAGGAAAAGGCACGCATTCTCTCTCCTCCCTAACTCTCGCTGCCGAGTTCAATAGCTAGAAGTTTAATGGAGGCGCCAGATGGAAGGAGCGAGTGTTTGCTGTGTGCTCTGGCTGGGTGCCATGGAAACGGGGCAAAGGAGGCTGCTGTTGTGTGTCTATACTGCACTACAGAAGAGTGACAGGATTGGCATGTGTCTGGCTCCAAGCCATTGCTCAAGAGAGTGTGTGTTCATTTATAGGGCATGAAATCTACAAATATAAAGCATCATCACCTCGCACTCGTATGCAGGCCGATAGGGAATCCTCACGCGCACAAAGCTCTCAGTACAATTCGAATGTTAGTCAAAAATTATATTCAATACGATATATTTAAGGGTGTTGTTGAAAACATTTGTAAAAACATCACAAAGTTATTTTTAATAAATAAGAAAATGGAAAAAATAGAAAAAGAAATTTTACTTTCAGTTTAATTTAATTTCTCTTTTTTTTTTTGATGATGATGCAAAATGATTTTTGGTGCTGTTTTTTATTATTAATAATTTCTATATTTTTTATATTCTAGATTATAAAATAATTATAAATTATTTTACAAATCCCTTTTTCATAAAATAAAAACAAAATATTAATAAGTCAGCTGGTTTTGCCTGGGCCTGCTCGAAAGAGTGTGCTGGGGAATGAATTTAAAAAAAAGAAAATCACAGCATATAATATTATATTTATAATACTTAGATTTGGGAAACCATGTTAGATGATTTGCTCGTCAGTGCTTTTGATATAAAATATACAAAAAAGAAAAGAACAGGTCTCTAGAGTTCAGGGAATGGTGTACAAAAAAGCATTGATTTTTTTTTTTTATTAATGTTTATGTTTTATGTTTATTAATGTTAATGTTTTTTTTTTTTCTTTCTCCTGTCTTTAAAAATTATACAATTGTTTGTAAAAATAACATTGGTTTAATTTAATTTTCATGCACTGGAACATACTGTTTTATGTTTTTCTTTGTCATAAAATGTTCTATATAAATGTTAAAGCTTTGCTCTGTGTGGTTTCTTGAAGCTCTACTATCTAGCACAGTCTCTCTTTAATGTGGTTGTGTGTGTTCAGATACAGCTGCATTTAACCGGCGCCTCCTCCGCCTCCTCCATGTCTGATCCAAAGAGTGTGAGGAGCTGCGGGTGAACTCTGGAAAATAAACAGAGCTGTCAGGACATTTAAACATTACAAGGATTTATCTGATATACGCACACGTCCCTCCCTTTTTCTTAGAAGCTCACATTGTTCTGTTTATTCTGCTGTCACTCTTTCTGCAGCTTTAAGAAGATTAATTGGGTTTTTTTTTTTTTATCACAAGTTCTGCTCATATAATGTTTGCAGTGTCTTCAAACAACACGGCCTGTGCTTACACAGGTCATCTGAAGTTCATCTTCTTCAAGTATACAGTGACTATCTTGACTACTGTTCTGCAAATAAATAGGGTTGTAAATAATTCAGAGTTTTGAAATGGAAAATAGTTTTGTAACTGAATATTTGTCTTTTATGATATTGCAGTATTTGCATTTTGCAAAAGACATTTAGGGTTGTGCATTACAGTGACTACCCTGATAGCACACATACATCTAGGAGACGTCTATTTGACGTCTACATTTACATCTGCAAAATGCATTATTTAGGTTGCTTGCTCATCTGCAATATGTCTATGGGATGTTTAATTTTAGATGTCAAATAGACGTCTATTAGATGTTTATGATTTAGAATGTATGTAAAAGTGACATCTGAAAGACACCTGCCAGATGTTTGTAGACAGCAGATGCGTTTTATTCAGATCAAAAGAGATCTTTAACAGACATATTGCAGACGTACGTGTGTTATCTGGGTAAAGTTGCCCCTATTATGGACCTTTCATGCTCGAAGTGAATGAAAACATCCTGCAAAAGTTTTAAATCTGAAAGTGCACCGCATAAAAAGTTATAGTCTTTCAAAAAAAGAGTCCAATCTGAATCATTGAAATGAGTCCCCAGTGTTTCATGTTGACGTCAACAAAGCTGCTAATAAATTGGTCTTATTGAAAATGCAAATACACTGTTTTCCACTAGGTGCCGCTTTTGGTGCGTTAAAAGCTCAAACACTGCTTTAAATGAAATCGACCAATCACGGAGGGGGAATCGTTGTACAAATAAGGTAAAAATAAATGCAAGTGATATGTTTTTGACCTGGCATGCATGTAAACCAGTAGTTTGATACTCCCCACCCAAAAAAATGAACCATTCATAACCCATGATAGGGGCACTTTGAGAGTTTTAAAGTCAGTGAAACAGATTCTAATTGAATCTATTCATTTTACCTTATCAGGAGTTCAGACGGTACCTCCAAGAGATCTCCGTCGATGTTCCAGGGGTATGTTCCTTCAGAGGAGATGATGGGCACAGTTTTTGAGTCGCACTCCTCGTTCTCCGACGACACGTCATCAGCCCAGTTTCCCTGAGAGCGAGGCCGCAGCTTCACGGCTTGTACGCTGTGCGTCTCAATAAACGAGAATCCAAACTGCAGAGGCATAAAGAACAATCTCTTATTTAATGTGTTTGGCAAATACTAAACCTTAAGGAAAAACAAATATACATATAGGTGCATTGGATTCTAATATTGCGTCACAGTACCCTTTACTGAACTGCTTTATTCTTATTTTATTATTTTGCGCGGTTTATGTAGTGAATTGGTTTTATTTGAGGCTGTAGTGTTACTTTAGGTCCACAAGGAGGCAGTGATGAACAGCTGATCCTTGTCGGCTCACCTCAGTCCTGTGTGAGTGACCTGGAGTGAACCTGGATACAGAACCAGGCCAGGACTGGGATTCGCTCCATCACATCATGTATCGTTTTATTCAGAGGACCAGGCATGTCCATCAAATTCTTAATTAGATAAATAGCTTAGCAGTCGTTATAATTCTTCAGTGCAGAGGTCTTATATAAGTACCATTTACTTAATGTAAATGTACTAAATGTAAAGTATGTATATTAACCCAGGTGTTTTGGTGGAATAATACTGACTCTGACCCAAATCCTTGCAGCAGTCATGATGTAAAGCTTGACCCAGACAATGTGCATCAACTACAGGAATGTTCCTGTTTGGTGTCTTAATGGGTGATGAGTTCACATGCAAATTGATTTTGACTGTACGTTTCACAAAAATCATGTCCAGGTCATATTCCACTTCGAAAGATAGAACATTATATTTAGCCTATAATCAGTGTTTTTGCATTATAAAAATTATTTCCATGCCAATTAAACAGAATTCCCTCTACATTATGATTACCATAATGTTTTACATTTGATTTTGTGTTGTTGTTTTAGAAAATCCAATTATTTTAAGTGTTTTTTGGGTTAGATTCTTATTATTGTACTTTTTTCAATGCATTGAATTTCTTGTGTTGTATGGTGTGATATAACATAACATAACATACAAATAACATGTATCTTAATGTATCTTCAATCTTAGAATATCATTATGTATGTATTAAATAAAAATATATTAAAAGACAAAATGAGCTTAATTGTTAAACAATTGCTGTATATTATGTTCCATAGAAAAAAAGAGAAATAATGGGATTTTTTTCTACATATAGGTAAAATATGAGAAAAGAATCAGTTTATCTTTCTATATACAGCATATGTTTAAGCATTTCAAATAATTTCTCTTTGAATTACATTTCCCTATTACCATAATATATTAAGGTAGAAGTAAATGATATTTAATATTTTCATTTGGCCCTTTTTGACTTTAATTCTCAATGCTGATACACATTAATTTAATGCAATTCATTTTTATTCATGTTTAAATGTAAACAAATAAAAAATACTACCAAGATATATAAATATTTTAAAATGTACATTTTAGATATATATACTTTTTTTTTTTTTGAAGTATGAATGTTTTCATTTTTATTTTATTATTTATTTTAGACTTAATTTGGATACATTTCTTGAGGCATTAGACTTTTTTTTTTCTTTCTGAGACTCAACCACAGTTAAAATAAACCTGACTTTCTACATGTAAATGAGGTGAACACACGCAAACTCGGTACAGCACAGAGACCCTGAAATTGGCACCGCTTTACTCTGCGGCACAATGACATCTCACAAGTGAAGAACAGTAGGTCAATGCCTCAACCTACACAGATTATTTATAGAATGTGGGTTAACAAACAGCACTAGATTGGATTGCTTAAGAAAAAAAACACAGGCTCTAAAATGGGCTAATCTGTATTACCCTGAAAAGTGTTTTGTAGGAAGCTGACAATCAGCGACTAATTTGACTTGACAGTATGCTAATTCTGCTTAAGCTGGGGAGGTTGTTAACTCCATTTGTGTGGGCTGCATTAGATGTGAGTGCAGTAGGTTCCCTCAGTTGGCAGGTGAGCTCACCTGGTTATTTGTGCTGCTGTATCTCTTCAAGTGCTTGATGAACTCTGACCTGGAGGTGTTTCCAACAGATATCAGTGCCATACTGCCATTGTTTAACCTGCAGTAGACAGAAAAGGTTATTCATGTTTATTGCGCTTAGGTTGTACATTTGTTAATAAAAGCAATGTGCCTGTCGTGTATAGAGAGTCTGTGGTGAGCATTATGACCAGAAAGCCAAATCAGCATTGCAATAAGCCCACACTATTTTCATATGGAAACGAGGCTTGTTTATTTAATAAAACCAGTTTCTCTTCTGTTTTACCACAGGTCTATAAATAGATGTAACTCACACTTGTAAAGTTCCATATCTACACGTTCTGACAATGTACATAAATGCTTCAAGGTATGAACAGGTCCTGATAGAATATATAATACTATATATGTATATAAATGTTGGTTTAATCAGTTTTTCATCATTGTTTTGCACTGTGTGCGTGTGTATTAGTGTTGTCAAATAATCTTAAAATAACTTAAAATAAAAGCTTTTGTTTGTATATACATAATACAACAAAAAACAGCTAACACAATAAAAACATGGTAAAATAATAAAATAACTGTTATCTGTTTTTGCAAGTAAACTCTTCATACATATATATATAGTTCATATTTACAAGTTATAATTTTGATTGGACACTTACATGTATGCATATATAAACATAGGCCCATATATACATATGTAGTTGTGTTATATATCGCAATGTTCTGTTATCTATCGCTATATGGAAGATATTTTGAAACTTGAAGTGACAAATTATACAATTTTGAGTGTCAATATGTACACTTTCACACATTTATTAACACTAGCACAGCGATCAATATTTTTGTCTCGATCGCAAGAGATGTAAAAGTTGGCAGATTAATAAGGTAGATAAGGAAGGCTCAATTTTTCTTTGAAAAGAAAAAAACAAGAAAAACTATTTGAAATGAGATCAGGAAAATTCAAGATATATTTTCAGTAAGAAAGAACATCTTAATATTTTAATCTGTGTTCTTCAAATACATTTAATCTGTAGAAAGGTTGTTTCGAGTTTTTATTTATAAAAAAAACAAGACCATACAAAAAAAAAGAAAATAATTGTTGCAGGGCGAACTCTGTGATCCCCCCCCCCCCCCCCCACCCCATTAAAGATGCTGCTTACGAGAAGCTGAGCTTAACTTATGTTGCTCTGTAAAGACAGGAAGGTGAGGGGGTTGTTGAGCACTCGTGGACAGATGCTCGGCCCTTAAGTCTACCCGGCCACTCCCTTTAATCAGAGTAATTATGTGCTGATTAGTCCAGTTAGGTGGCTTTGACCTTACGAGTCTGATCCAACCACTGATTCCAATCTTCAGGATTACGCTGACCAACTCCAGCCGGCTTCACGCACCAAACGCCCACAACACAGGCCAGAAAACAGTCAGGAGACTCCGCTGGCCTTGCGTGTTGCTGACACACTGACCTGGTCTCAAGGTTTTACAGTCTACACTCACATCAGCTTACTTGCTTTTAAGGCGTACAGTCTGAAGGATTGAGGGCACTGCTTTATTTGTACATTATGAGGTTTCAGAACAAGAACCAAGGCCGATCATTGGTGCATTAATACATAAACAGTGTTAAACAGAATCAACGGTTGCACTTTATTTTACACGACATGCACTTACAATGTACTTACAGTATACCTGCCTAAGAAAGTAAGTAATATAAAGTAACTACATGGGCTAAGGTTTAGGGTTAGTACCTAGTTATTACCTATTGTAATTACTATAATAAGTACATAGTATGTACAGTACATGAGTTACAGGACTGTACAATAAAGTGCTACCGAGTCAACACTGAAAAAAACTACATCGCTTCCACTTTTTTATTGATATTTAACAAAGCCTTCAGGGACTTGAAATATAGATCATTTCACTGAACAGGGTGGGACAGATCTGGTTTTAAGTTGTGATGGGCACTTGTAGTGTAGATTCAGTAGAACAGATGCACTGATATGGCGCTACATCATTGGTGGGGATTTTATTATGGCAAATTAATGTATAAGTCAGATCATTTTGCTAATAAGGAAGATTTAAAAACACAAGTGAGAGGGACTCTTAACAGCTTGAGTTTGTGCGTGCAAATGTGCCATAAGGTGCAGTTGTTTTTGTTATTAATGAAACATATGTGCAGGTCATTGCCTTTCATTCAGAGGCATATTAGATGTAGGTTATAAATGTATTTAATTGTGTAGGGTGCCGGATCCATCTTGTTCTAGTCAACACAAAATATGAAACGATCCTGTTTGCTATCATAGCGCACAGTAATCGTGATGTGATGAATTTTCAGTAATGATGCTGAAAATTCAGCTTTGCCTCATAATAATAAATTACACTGAAAAATACATTCAAATAGAGAATATGTTTTAACTGGCAAAAATATATTTTAATTTATTGTATTTTAAATCAAATAAATGCAGCCTCGGTGAGTACAGTATATGAAACGTATAGTATATTGTCATGATCACTGGAAAAACAGTTTTCCCATGGAGGGATCGAGGAGGTATGGAGGAAGTATTGACCTGGTGTTTGGGGCCAGGCCCCTGGGGGCCATTGAGCACAGGCAGGGAATAGCCATGATGCTGATATTCAGGAAAAGACCTTGTCTGGTCTGCCAGGATCCATCCACACCTATTCAAGAATGGAGAAAGAGTCCGTTTTTTCATGTGCATATACTACTCTTAAGTGCACTTGTATGTCTTTAGTGTGAAAACTTTCATCGGAAATTGGCAAAGCATTATCATTTAAGATGTAAGAGCATTTGGTACATGTTACTATTCTCAGCGCTGCTAGAGATGGACCATATGGACCTATCACAGTCATTTGCGATTACTGGTATTTTATTAAGTCATTTTCAGATTTGTATTGTGTATAAATACTCCAAAATTCTCCAAAAAAATGCAGCTCATTGGAGAATTCACTTTTAATTCGACCTGTAAACACCCCCTTTGTTTCTCATAGGAGGCACTTATTAGCCGAGAGCATTTGCTGCCCAATGAAGCAGCTATCTAGTGGTGCAGTATCTTCAGAGTATCTTCTAATTTAGCTGTACTCACAAATGTCTCCATCTCCATTTCGCTCAGCTCTGTGTAAAAGAAAAGATGCTTTTTAGTGCACAACCATTATCTGCATTTGTGTAATAATGGAGTTGCATGGGCTCCTCACAGTGTGGGGCATCCTGCCTTATTAGCATTAGCCGGGTGACCTTCACATTTCTCCAGCATTTTGATTTCTTTCCAATGGCCAATTAAGCAGGGGGTGGTTTATTTAAAATAACATTCAAATAATTACGCTCAAAGTTGGATGGGGATGAGGGGCGAGAAAACCTTAAAAATGCGCTTTAACACACTTTGTCTGATCCTCGGCTCCTCTGCTGGTGATAAAGGACAGTTCGCAGTCTTCAGGTCTTCACAGGCACCGTTGGTCGATCGGGGAGGGACACGAGGAGAGAGAACAAACACGTTAGATGGAGTGTTATGATAAGAAGAGGGAGATTTCTAAGAGATGCTGCCCATGTGTGCTGTGCCAGGCTGCTCTGACACTAATCCCAGATTTGATAGAGCACCAGCCAGTCCCTTGGAGCCCACCAGATGAGAGACAGCTACAGCTGACAACACAACTGAGAAAGAAAGAACGCTTACTTGAGGTTTGCCAGTGTTTTAATGAGAGCGAACTCGCGGCGCTGGCTGGGTGGCATCCAGCGGTGTCTCTCTGCCAGTGCGAGCGTCCGCCCACCGAAACCAAACATGGCAGAGAAGCCGAACCTCAGCAGGCGACCCATTGAGCTAAAGCTGCACACGTCCACGGGCTGATGATGACCTAGAACAAGTCACGTAAATGCAGTCAGTACGATGAGGTACCAAGGCACTGCCCTAAAAAAATACAAACCACTAGAAACAATGAGATCTAGAGCCACAGGAGGGTTGAACACAAACCTTCTGCAATCGAAGCTTACAGTCATGTTATAAATTACCAAATATAAATTATTATAATTATACATTTCTTC
>JAUMHP010000301.1:3213038-3235557 GCA_032361065.1 Enteromius trimaculatus
GTGGTTTTATAAAGCATTGCAATGAAAAAATATTTTGGATATAAATGAAAGGGGCCATTTATGAGGCATCTTTTAAGATGCTGTCTTAAAAGGTAGGTACCTATGTAGGAAGTAAACAGTGAGGCTTTTGAACAGAGCCATTGAGAGCATGATAATAACGTATGCAAAAATATAAATGGTAAGGTTTTTTCTGCTCACCAAGGCTGCATCGAAAATGTAAGATGCATTTTAAAATGTCATTTATTTCTGGGAGGTACACTTGAATTATCAGCACCATTACTCTTTGACATTTAGTGTCATAAGATCCTTCAGAAATTATAAATACTGCATGCTGATTTGGCACTGAATAAATATTTCATATTATAGTTGAAAACTAATATTTTTGTTAGATGCTATTTTTGTTAGACTTTGACAAGAAAAGAAAAGCATTTATTTAAAAAAAAAAAAATTAAAGTCAAGGGTTTATTCTTGCTGAAAAAAGAAAAAAAACTTTGACCAAACTTTCAAATAGTAGTGTACCATCAATAATAATATGCACACATTTGTGTACATGTATGTATATGTACATATTTAAGTAGATGTAAATGTAATCAGCAAATTTAATTCTAGTCCATTAGAAACAATAGAGACATCTATCAAGTGTCAATGTGACATCTCTTGAGTTAATTCATTGCATATGTCGAAGTGATCAGGAATGACTGGATCTGGTGGCCCATTGGTTGAGTCCAGTCCCCGTACCCTGGCATTTTCCTGACCTCCTTCTGTCTCCCCATGCATACACTCTCCCCGCTCATGAATTATTCATTAGATCCTTCCAAATCCCGCCAGTTGGCCTTATTCACATGCGTAAATATTGCTTAATTAGAAATGAACAAGCCCTATATTGGCCCTCCTAAATGGGCATTACGCTCTCATTCATGTCAGGTGTCTTCTCTGCCGTTGATGTTCCTCTTTTGCCTCGCAGCGACAAAAGCCAGACATTTCGTGTAATATAGAAAGGGGAAAACGCATTTTTTTATTCAGCTCGCTTCACATAAGACGCCTAACGCCTGCATGTCGGAATGTCTTCTAAGGAAAAGCTGTCTTTTGTTGAGCGAGTGCCTACACTTAGCTCAGCGGTTCGTACCAAGAGCCACAATGTTTTGATGGAGCAATTAATCACGATGGTACGAGGATGTTTCTCAACATTCCTGCTGAGACGGCGTGCATACCGCGGAGCACAGAGAAGGTGCCAATCTCAGCGAACAAAAGAAATTCAGCACTCGTTCTTAAAACTCGCACCTCCCTTTAGTTAAAAAGCTATGAGTTACAATACCATATGGCTCAATTCTTAGGACTTAATGATGAGACGCATTCTCGCACACGTGGAGGTCACATTGCGGTTAATCATCCGAGTCTGTAGCCAAGTGAGTACAAAAAAATGGGCCACAGAGTTTTGGGCAGCACCAGTTTTGAGGGTTTGTCATCCCATTTTGTCACAGAACTCCAATAATACAGACATTTTTCAAATATATTTGTGCTCCACGGAAGAAATAAAGTCAAATATTTGGAACAAAATGAGGGTGAATTACAACAGAATGTTAGCATTTTGGGGGGTTAACTGTCCCTTTAAATTTTTGTCTTTTGACTAAGAATATAGTGCATGAGTCATATGGACTAAATTTATGATATTGTTTGTGCATTTTTGAAATCTAATTGTTGTGTGAAGAAAATGTGAAAATTCCTTAAAAATTGAAATTTCGACTTCTTGCAGAGGTAAATACCAATATACAGTTACATAAATCTGTACACAAAGCTGTCATACAATTTTAGATGTCTTATAAATCTCTTAGAATATAATGCATGAGTGAACTACGTCAATATTCCCTAAAAATCTCCTTTTGCTTTCTACAGATGCATAACCTTGCATATATACTTACAATATTGTGCCTGTATTATTTGGACCATTTTTATGGTGATTCTTTATGGTGTTTTTGTACATGTTGAACCCTGATTGTCATTGTATGAAAGAGACCGATGAAAATTCACTTAAAATGCTTCTTTTTTTTGTTACAGAAGAAAACAGCAGTATGCAGCATTCTAAAATGACATAATAGTGAGTAAATAACGGTTATGTTTTTGGGAGGGTGAACTATCAGCCTGTTCTTCACCCAAAGCTTTAGAGATAGTGCATGAGTCACTTTACACTTTTGGCCTACTTTACATTGCTTCTATGCTATGATTTTTATTGTATGGAAAATAACTAAAATAACTTTAGGTTTCCCTTAAATGCTCCTTTTGTCTTCTCCAAAAGCGTTCTGGAACATCATGTGAGTGAGTAAATAGTGACAGGATTTTCATTTTTGGGTGAACTGTTCCTTTAACGCAACAAGGAACTTCATATGAAGCCTGTGATTGCAAAACAAAATATCACCAGATAATCATTTCTCAATAATCCACCAAGAACAACGATCCAGTGACAAAAAAAAAAAAAAAAAAATCTAATTTACTTGTGCACACAACTGATTCTGTAATTCTATTGTGCTCTTCTTATTGTGTTCATCCCAGTTGTAATTCAGCTGTAAAGCGAAATTTTTGCCAGTACGTGTTCTTTTTCTTTTTTTGGAGGATGCAAGCTTAGCTTGTGCATGTAATCCCCTGACACAAGCCAAATCCGCTTGTCTGTTAAGCTAAGCCCAGGAGAGCTTGCACAGTCGACACAATGGCCCAGACATATTGGTGCTAACTTCAAAAAACGCCTCACAGAAAGACAGACAGACAGGAACACGCAGCACTAAAGCCAAAGTGAACACTGCCAGCCAGAAGTAACACTTCCAACGACGGCCCACAGCCACGTCAAAGAAACTGGGTGTTTGTGGCGGGACCGTACGGGTGATTGACGACAGACGTATCTGCACCTCTCCCGGGACTGTCTCTCGTTCCATGGGACCTGTTAACCGTGATCTCCAAAGCTGGAGAGGCAGAGCCCATGTGGGGGGTTTGTCTTCTCTCGGCCCCCATAACAACAGTCTGTGCACTCTAATTAAACATCAGATTACAGAGAGACGCTATTGGGATACACTAAAAAGAGGGAGAGACAGAGACTTCCTATGGGTGAAAATGAAACCGTTGCCCCTGCACACATAACTCAGTGGAACTGAAAAGTAAATACGAATCCCATTTACATATTATTATCATGTATATTTGTGCTCCATTAAGTCCTGTGGTTCCTCGAGGCCTTACTTTTAGCGTACAGGCAGGAGAATGACTAGAAACTCATGCATAAAAAAAACATACCCATGATGATGTGCAAGGCTGCAGTCACAGCGCGTCTTATTCCATACACGGAGCAGGCCACCACGTCAGTAGAACCTACAGAAGGTTAATTAAACACATTTAAACACAATTTTTTTTAAATATTACAAAAAATGCTTTGTGATCATAAAATGTGACAAAAAATGCTTTATGTTGGTCTTTTGTAACATAAAGCTGTTGATTTGAAATAGAGTGGTGGATGGATAGTTATTTTTTTTCCCCATAAATGTACACACAGCAGCCCATATTGACAGAAAAAAAAAGAATTGTTAAATCCTTAAATGGAAGATGTCTGGGACAACTAAAACCCTTCCCAGATCTGGCCTGACTGAGCTATCGGGGGAGAAGAGCCTTGGTGAGAGAGGTAAAGAGGAACCCAAAGATCAGTGTGGCTGAGCTCCAGAGATGCAGTCGGGAGATGAGAGAAAGTTTTAGAAAGTCAACCATCACTGCAGCCCTCCACCAGTCGGGGCTTTATGGCAGAGTGGCCCGACAGAAGCCTCTCCTCAGTGCAAGACACATGAAAGCCTGCTTGGAGTTAGCTAAACAACACCTGAAGGACTCCAAGATGGTGAGAAATAAGATCCTCTGGTCTGATGAGACCAAAATAGAACTTTTTGGCCTTAATTCTAAGCGGTATGTGTGGAGAAAACCAGGCACTGCTCATCACCTGTCCCATACAGTCCCAACAGTGAAGCATGGTGGGGGCAGCATCATGCTGTGGGGTGTTTTTCAGCTGCAGGGACAGGGCGACTGGTTGCAATCGAGGGAAAGATCAATGCAGCCAAGTACAGGGATATCTTGGACCAAAACCTTCTCCAGAGGGCTCAGGACTTCAGACTGGACCGAAGGTTTACCTTCCAACAAGACAATGACCCTAAGGACACAGCTAAAATAACAAAGGTGTGGCTTCACAACAACTCAGAGCCCTGACTTAAACTCAATTGAGCATATCTGGAGAGACCTAAAAATGTCTGTCCACCAACATTTACCATCCAATCTGACAGAACTGGAGAGGATCTGCAAGGAGGAATGGCAGAGGATCCCCAAATCCAGGTGTGAAAAACCTATTGCATCTTTCCCAAAAAGACAAAAAGTATTAGATCCTTCTACTAAATACTAGAACAAAGAGTCTGAATACTTAGGACCATGTGATATTTCAGTTTTTCTTTTTTAATAAATCTGCAAAAATGTCAACAATTCTGCTGTGTGTAGATTATTGAAGAAAAAAACTTTAAAAGATTTTAGCAAATGGCTGCAATATAACAAAGAGTGAAAAATGTAAGGGGGTCTGAATACTTTCCGTATCAACTGTAGATAGATAGATAGATAGATAGATAGATAGATAGATCAAATTTTACAAAAAACTGTCAAGAAATAGGGTTTAAAGATATTGTGTTAATATTTTTAAGGCAATAACACATTTTGGTCTGCTTGTCCTACAGAGCTATGCTTTAGAAGACTCAAAATATAGCACTATAAGTTATATGTCTAAAGTTTGAGTTGTGGTAAGAAAATAACTTTAGTTAAGATTCAGATTTGGATTTGCTTTTTGGGTAAACTGCTTCTTTAAATGGACTTGGGCGTTTCATAAACAAGCAAGCTTTCTATTTGGATAAATTCTGTTCTCCGCACAGGTGATTTTGTGATAAAGCTTTTTCTCGTTAGACACACACTGATGCTGATGCTACGAGACCATCTGAATGCTGTGGCATATGGTCCCATGATGTTTGCTATAGTGTGTATCCCGGCACAGACACTGTTTACTCTCAGTGAGTGATGAGATTCCATTAAGAAAGGCTACAGAAACGTGAAAAAATGTAGCTTTGCTTTATTATAGTAGACTCTCTCCTCTGCATATCAATGTTCTCCAGCACCTGCTACAGAGGACAGAATGGGAACCTGTCCATTCTATTTCTGTTTAACCAATCGGGGCTCACTTAAAGTCCTCAATAGTCCATGGCCATAATATTCTCTAATTACAGTTTCCTTTGTTTAGCATGTTTTTTTTTTTTTCCGAGCCTAACAATATTAAAAGATACATTTCAGATTATTTTTTTGTTATTGCTTTTAAATTGATACACTATGCACTAAAACCATACTTGGAAAGTGCATACTCTGTGATGCTATTGTGACATATTGAAAAAACTTCCATATATATCCACAAATATCATAGCGAAATATTAGGCGAAATATTATATAATTAGTATAATATGAAATGTGTAAGTAAATATCATCATAACATTTTTTTTTGTAATTTAAGACAGAAAATGTTATATTATATTAGTGCCATCAAACAAATTATTGTAATTAATCGCATCCAAAATAATAGTTATTCTTCACCTAATATATTTATGTGTGCTATATTTATTATGTATATAAAAATACACACATATGCATGCATATATTTCAGAAAATTATGTAATATTAAATGTATTTATTTAAATTATAAACATAACATTAATATAAAGACGTGTAAATACATGTATTTATCGTATGCGTGTTTATTCATGTATAAATTATAAATATACACAGACATATATTATGCAAACAAAAACTTTTTGTATGCATTAATCGTTTGACAGCACTAATTATGTTATATTATATTATATTATGATTATGTGCAAGAATTTCTGAACATATTTTTCCTTTTGAATTCAGTATATAACATGACCGATATATACCATTATGTATGCTGCCTTTGTGTTCAAACAGTATTGTATTACAGTGTATATGAAAATAAAACGTCTTACAGTCTTAAAACTGACCCATTAACAAATATCAGGCATGTTCGCAATATTCTTGTCAATGTCCTGTGATTTGGTGCAGACTGAATCCCATCTGGACACTGTTCAGACTAGGATGTGAGTCGGATGCAGCAGTGATCGAAAAACAGCAGCAGCTTCACCAATCTAATGAGTGAGGTAAAGTTAATCATTGCAGAATGAGGACTTTGTTAAAGGGCATTAATTTAAGTTAATATCGCCTTGTGCCAATTAAGGTGGTTTACCTTGCTGGCAGCTTGCGAAGGGAGAACAGGTGTGTGTATTTGTACTGATTACTACCAGAGACAAACAGCAGAGAGAGGCTTGTCCTTGTCGGGTGAGTAGGCATTTCCTTTCATGCAGTTATCTGGCCAGTGTGTTTGCTCAGATCAACAGGGTATGAAAGCAAATGTCTGTAAATGAGAACAGGACGGAGGTGTTGGATGAAACCGTTCCCTCCCTTTCTGCCGATAGAGACGGCCAGGCCTACAGTGCTGGACACACACTCACACTAAATTTGGCTGCAAGTACATGCGCCTCTTCCCACCTACCAGGTCACTGGTAATGTAGCCCTCCCTCACAAACACATCCATGATGCTTCCTGGCCTCTCTGGGAGTTTCCATATGTTGTGATGATTTCAACACAAAAGCCAGGCTCTGAGCCTCAACTCAGTAAAGCTAGCAGCGTCTGACAGACTGACTTCCAAAACATAGTGAGTGAGCTACTGTACTGTCTGCTAGGGATGGAAATTCTAGTCATTTACTTTACATGAGTACTCAGTAGATTAATCAGATGAGTAGACAGTCCCCAGAAAATCTTAATCGGATTACTGTATGTATTTTTCTGTACACTGTACAAAATTACCACCTACTTAAAAAACTTAAATTCAGATGCTGCCTTAAAATCTTAAGTATAATCACAATGGCTAGATAATTGATTTTGACTGATTTTAAGATGACTTGAATCTTGTATAATTTTAAAAAAGGTGAAATTGGTTAAATTATTTTGATAAGTTAAAAGTAATAGAAAAACATGTTACCCTGACATATTGATTATATCAATTTGTACAGTGAATAAAGTATACATAATTTTTTTTTTTTTTTCCCATTTCAATTATTGTTTAGTCTTCTCTGCATGAAGAAGCTTCAGAATTTAGCCTAATGCTCATACAGTTTCTTTTTTCCATTTTGAAACAGCCTTCACATCAGGAAACTGCATATTACAACTTAAAATACTGCCTACGTAGGCAGCTCACTAGGTTTTGGAACAGAGCTGATATCACTCCCCATCATAAACGTCAAGCTGTGGCTTTATCAAAGTCCTGTAGGGATACGTTCTGGTGCAAGCAATAGGCGAGTGTGAGAAACTGTAATATAAGGAGTGCTCGGTCTACCACCAATTAAAATAAATATAACGAATGCGGTTACTTAACAGTCTCAGTGAGTGTGATATTAAAAACTCATTATCTGAATGCTAAAATTACCATTTCTAACAGAGCTCTGGTAAAGCCCACTTGAGGTTCGCCGAAGTGTCGTCATTCCACATGTACTGCACGTAAGGCAATGTTTTTTGGTGTTCGACATTGATGGTTTTGTTCTTTTGTTGTTGGGTGGTGTCTGTAGAGCTGCTGCCGTGCGGTAACACTATATTTCAAGCGTGCATCTGCCTCTCCCGCAAGGCTCAGAGCAACAGCCTGTGCCAACATCATCGGGAGTTCCATATATTACCCATCTCCATTCCAGAACCCGGTGACGAATGGTAGTAGCGCCCAGATAGAGTAGAGTAGGGGGGCGAATAGAAAGGAAGGGGGCTTTGAAAGAGGGAGATGTGGGGGGAAAAGAGAGAGAGAGAGAGAGAGAGAGAGAGAGAGAGAGAGAGAGAAAAATTGTCCTTGGAAGTGCGAGCACTTCTGCAGAACAATTAACTTAATTAAGCAGACAGCATGAATATTCATAAGGCAGTTAATGTCTCCCTCATCCAGGCAGATGAATGTGATGCAATGACTCGCTAGTCAAGCATGTCTAAGAGTCTCGTGGAAACTGCACCAACATTTTGGTTCTTTGCCTGGAATATCAAAGAAATTAACAGTCCCCCTGAAACCCTTAAAAGCAGGCAAATTAATTAGAAGCCTGCAATTTATATGCTATACGTAACGAGGAGTATATACTATGGTGCAGCGAGAAAGTCTTTAATTGGGCAGGGTGCTGAATTTTTGCATGTTTATCCTGCAATGTGCAAATAAGGTTTTTGAAACGCTTTGTAATTAGTTTAATCTTTCGAAAAAGAAAAACTCGAATGTTTGTTCAACTTGACTGTGCTATGAATACTGACAAAAAGGAGCATAAAAAAATGACAAATTAAAGTGTTAAAGAAGCTGGTCTGTTTTCCAGCTAAGATAATTAGACATCAACTTGGTTGCCATTGGAGAGCCATTTCATGTATATTTTATTGACGTGCACATGGTAATTACGTGCGGTAAATCACTATAGTTGATTCAGGTTCTTAATTGGCATAGATCCTTAAGAACCTTTAACCTCCGTTGCACAAAAGTTTTACCTTCTCTTAAAATAATGCTTCTTCATTGGCATCAGTTGTTCCATGTAGAATCTTTAACATTCATTGAATGTTTGTGCAAAATTGTGCAAAAGGTTTGTTACATTTTTAAAATAAGGGTTCTGTATTAGCATAAATGGTTCCATGTAGAACCTTCAAAATCCATGGTACCTTTTCATTGCTGGTTCCATGAAGAACCTTTCACCTCCATTAAACCTTTCCATTGTGCTTTGTTACATTCTTAACAATAAAGGTTCCTAATTTGGCATCAAGGGTTCCATGTAGAATCTTTAACATCCATGGAACCTTTTCATCAATGGTTCCACAATGAAACTTTTAACCTCTACTGAAACTTTTCAAACTTCACAAAAGGTTCTTCATTGGCATCAGTGGTTCCAAGTAGATTATTCATATTCATTAAACATTTAGATTGTACAAAACATTTGTTTCTTGAAATAAAGGTTTTTCATTGGCATTGATGGTTCCATAGATAATTGTCACTATACAAAAGATCTTTTTCTAAAGTGTTTCCAAAAAAGGAACCCCCCCCCAAAAAAAACAACTTTTGTCTTTAAGAGTGTAGATTATGAAATTGTTGTTTAATCCAAGAAAATCATTCTTTTAGGATTTTTTTTGTTTTATAAAAAATGGTTTTAAAAAAATGAATGGTTCTTATACTGCATCGCCATTAAAGGCCCCAATTGGAAACCTTAATTTTTAAGAGTTTAAATGATCGTTTTTGCAAAGCTGTAACAAAGAGTCAATTTGACTTAATTTCCTCCGTCCCTAAGGATTGACCTGGGTCTGATGTCATACCAAACCCTACATCCAAACCTGCAGAAAACAGCAGAGGCAGGGGGTCGTTTTTTTCCCCTTTGCATTTGTGACAGGAAACTGTTTACAAATACTCCCGTGGGATTGGGCACTAATGAAGAGAAAGCGTGACCCCGGTACGGTCAGTTTGCAGCGGGTGCGGAGTTGGAGGGCTTCCATAGCTCCTAACAACAGCACTCCATTTTGCTGAACCTGAAATGACAAGTGAAGGTCAATCTCTTGGCCGAAAAAGTAGGGGCCGCTACAATACCCATCTACCCCGGTCTCCCCTCCTCTTCCCAGCCCTGTTTGGCAGCTCTTTGGGGTTGCTTTGTGGCACACACCCTCAAAAAAAGAGAAAATATCCGATATTAGCCATTCCTGTGTGAGAGTGCACAATACGCAGGGCTCTGGGCCGCTGATCCAAGGCCAGTGGAGTCCGTTTCAAAGGCAGCAAAGGAGAGTCAAATGGAGGATGCTCCATTTGAGACACTCTTGAAGGCAATTAACTCAGTGTGCGAGTGGGCCATTCAGAGGCCTGACTGTGATTAAATCAATTTGATAATGATACACTCGCTTGCTGCTGTTATGAGCTGCCTGTTTGTTTTCGCTAGAGGAGTTTCAGAACACAATCAAACTAAATCATTCTGACAGCACAGAAACTAGAGACCAAAATTACTACAGGGTTCGATTTTTAATTGGCAGCACGCCTCTGATTGTTTTAGAGCTGGAATGAAGCATAAAAAGTTGCACGCTATACCCACAAGGCTGTTGCTATACATTATCATATTTTACTACTAGTCATATTTTGACTATATGCTGTGATTATCAATTATAGGTTTTATTTCAGTTTCTTTATTTAAATATCTCATAAAGGTATTTAAGTGCGGTGGCCAAGAGATCTCAACCCCCTGCAAATTAAAAAAAACACATGCAAACAGGAAAAAACGACAACACATTAAGAAAACATTTTTATCAGTTTGACAACACAGGCACTGAAAAGAAAAAAATCCTCACCTTTTAGTTGTGTTTGTTATTCTGTGTTTGCAGTGCCTGTGTTGTCAAACTGATGAAGATGTTTTCTTAATGTGTTGGCATTTTTTCTGTTTGCTTGTGTTTTTTTTAATTTGCAGCGCGTTGAGCTCTCTTGGTCACCGTACTTAAATACATGGGAATTGTTTGTGGCGTTTAGTTTTTAGTCTTTTTTGAGATGATGAACATGTATGCTAGTGTTCTCATTAATATTTTTTAAAGTTAAATAATAAAATACATTAAATTGGTTCCCTTTCAGTCGGTCACTCCGAGTCACGTCGGTGACCGACGAATCGGAATCTCGCTTCGAGATGTCCAATCTACTCTGCGTGTATAGAAACCCGCCAATGAAATTGGCATACGCTTATTAATATCCAGTGGTGGTTCCTGTTGAGTGGTGGTCACAATTGTATTGCACTACCTGCTTTTGTGTACCGAGCGTTGCATCTCCCCTGTGCACTTCAGCCTTGATCACAAAAAAGCAAAGCTTAAAGAGACTAGCTCACGGGTGGTACGTCTTTATAAAGACGAGTCCTTTTAAGGATGTCTTACCACCCGTGCGTTTCTGGATGCGGCTGTTACCTGGCGCCGGTGGACGGTCACAATCGTTGCCTTCCACTATCGGAGTGGGGAAGGCTGGTCTTCCGGTGACAGTCAGCCTCCTGTCGCCCGCACTCTGACACCACTGGAGCTACCATCGGGGCAGTTCGGTTCACCGGAAAAGGTCCTGGGTGTCAGCTTCGGTGCTCCCCCCGACGACCGGATGTCGGTCACTGCATCGAAAGGAGAGTACGGTTCTGAGGGCTGGGACCCCTTGAGGACCTCATGTGGTATTCATGGTTAAAAAAAAAAAAAAACACGTGTTCCCCGGGTTCGTCGTCATAAGGGTTCAATCCCCTCCACTATTCCATATGCTTGAAAGGTCATGTGTTTCTGTCTTAACCTCCTACGGGAAGGCTGACTTCCGCACATCTTCTCAGATGTCCCAGTGGTCCAGTTACTAAGGTAGTGCAGTGCTGGTTTCCTGTGGTTGAGTCCCAGACTCCCAAACGACGCTGAAAGGGGCAGTTTCCATGGCGTTTTGTTAGGGATCCCCATTTATCGGTCACCAACGTGACTTGGAGTGACCGACTGAAAGGGAACGTCTTGGTTACGTACTGTAACCCTTGTTCCCTGAAGAAGGGAACGGAGACATCACGTCCCGTCGCCATGGATCTGTACATGGGCTGTGTCACCGGCTCGGCTCCTCAGCGAAGAACTAATGAACGCTTAATCCACTGCCTACGCTGCGAGTATAATAATAATAATTATTATTATTATTATTATTATTTACATTTATGTATTAATTTATTATTATTTATTTGACCAGAAACTATTAAATATAATATATACTGTATTATGATTATGTATTATGATTATTATGATTATTATATAAGTTTTTGTTTTTACAATAATTTTTACAAAATACTTAAAAATTATGCAAGTAAACTGATACTTTCATACTCTAATGTACTTCTGAAACATGATATTTACAAGACTAACCATTAGGAATTTGTGTTTTGGAAAAGTGGGTGTAAGCCAGGTGGTTTTGGGGGGAGGGGTTAAAGATTTGCTTTCGTGACATCATCTGGAAAAAGCCAGAGATATATTGATATATATGAAAATATATATATATATATGAAATATGAAAAGATGCAATGTGTATAATGCACATGATGAATTACGCACAGTAGGACCAGAAATGTGTATAATAAAAGCAAATTGGGTCAGTTTTGAATTTATGTTGACTCAGCGAGGGCCGAGCGCTGATTCGCATGCACTCTCCTGAGAAGAGCTGGACGTTTTGGGCTGTACTGGGGACAGCTGCAGGAGAAAGAGATACACCACCCCTGATCCTCACCTGCTGGTATTATGCCGAGAGGAAGTGCTGCTTGGACAGGCGTGAAGATGGAATCTGTGTCCCTCCCAGCGTCCATCTGGGCCCGGAGAAGCAACCCGTGGGCCACCTCAGCTACAGAGCCATCTCCCCCAACACATACCACACTAGAAAGAAAGCAAATGGATGGGCGGTGAGTCATGTGACCCAATCTCATGGCCAAGGGCTGGCTAACATGCATGTAACAATTAGGCTGTTGTTCACTCATATGTGGATAAATGTAAATCCATATGGACGAGTATTTGATTGAATATTCAGATTACACATGGACGTAAATGGCACAGTTATTCCTTAAATATGATTAAAAATTCCTAGCAAGTCTTTATTAGAGGAATCCATTTCAATTAATGGAAACCATAATTCCCATTACGTCGTATTGAACAATAGATTAAACTGTGGAAGGCGTGTATTCTAATTGGGAAATGTCCTTTTTTTTCAAGAATAGCAAAAAATCTGTCAGATCTCAGCAGCAAAATAAATCATTAAAAACGGCTGAGCCCACTAATCTGCTTTAAGCACATTACTAATAAATGAACACAGCCTAGTAAAGCTGATTACATTTAATTCAGAAATGCCCTTTAGCAATACTGTACAATCTCACAAATAGATTTGTTTAGCAGACATGGCCAGCACTAATAAGCAAGTAGTCATGCCACTCACAAAATGAGTTCTGTGACCTTGCAGTCGCAGGTGTTTGGGATAAATCTGATTGCAATGTTTTGATCCGCCATATACGTTAAGCCTCGAAGGACGCTGAAAATCTACCAAATTGGGATAGTAAATATTAAGCGATACATCAAAGCTCACCTATTCACCTTTGGGTTATTTTATGGTGGGGTGGAAGAGACTAACTGTGATCCTTTTGGCAGGTGTCAGAGACTGTGCCTTATCTTCATCAGTAGAGGTTAAAGCTTCAACCGAGAGGCCTCAGCAAACACACGGCACGCAGGGACAATGCAGAGCTTTATGGGAATGACGGATACCCCATTGGTTCAGTGTTGAAGTTAGCATGTTGCATGTAGGGCAGTCAACTGATTACGAATATTTATCGTATTGATTCATTTAATTGAAGTTACTTGCATATTAATATTTAAGACAAGTCCTCAGTTAATATAGTTCAAAGACATTATTCTGTCAGATGCATAATAATTACAAAAAGAATGTTTTATATATCAAAATCTTTATCAGAATCAGAAGCTGTATTGACCCTTTTAGGGTCGCTAGCTGGAGGCAAAACAAAGCGAAAACTGGAGGCGGCCAACTCAAAACAGCTCAGATTCACTGACAAAGGAGCTTTAAATATGATGTTGTTGTGATGTTGGATGCCCGATATCTATGTAGTAGAGGCTTCAATTAGACTTTTTAATGCATACATGCCACTACTAGACAAAAAAAAACAACGACAGCTCTTGTAAAATGAGATTTAAAAAAACGCCACAATGTTTACTAACAAAAAAAGGGTCTATTTTGTTATAAGTACATGAAAGCTCATCACTAGCTCACAGTAATTCATTTTTTGAAGTTTGTTAATATGCCAAAGACTGAGTCTGAAATTTTTAAATGGTTTGACTATGTTCAGATGTGTTTTTGATCTTGTCTTACACTATGACTGTCACATTTTAAAGTGGTCTGTCTATATCTTAAACTAGATAATTAGTTCTTAGTAACTTTAAAAAATGTGTAGACTGTTTAGCTTCCTTTGACTTGAAAAAAACATGTTGATTTCTCAAAAGTAAAATAGAGATCACTTATTCACTGTTAACTACGATTTTTTCCTCAATAAATTCATAATTTGATGCTTATAAATAGTTAGTATAATTGTCTGTTTATTAGTATTTATGAAGCACATATTATGAATTACCATATTCTAAATCCCTAATACCCTTACTAACTATTAATAGGCTGCAAATTAGGGGTTTGGTGCAAAATTTGTAGTTATTGGTTTGTTAATGGCAAGATTTCGACCTTAAAATAAATTGTAAAACTAAAACTATTATGCAGTTCCTTACTTAGAGTGTATGATTTGTGACATTGCAATAAAAATACGGAAAATCCTTTTAAACACTCTCAGAAAAAGGTGCAAAGCCATCAATGCAATGGTACAAAAGCTGAAAGATAAATCAGGGTATTACATTTTCTCCTCAATGGTACATATTAATAACTTTTAAAAGTGTACTGCCCCAGTTTGTACTTTTTTTTCTGATAGTGTATTATAGCTTATATTAGGCAAGCAGAACATAAAATAATACTATTTAAAATACAAAAATGGCTGAAAATCAAACAAATTGATACTATACATACTATTTTTCATAATGCTGAAGTAATGTTACATACTGATTACCTAAAAGTGACGTTTCTCAACACTGCATGTAAGTCTAACATTGTGCCACTTATCTCACTTCCCATCTATCAGCAGTCAATGTGATGGCATTAAAAATTGCACAAATAAGGTCTTTCCATTCAGGGTGCTGACAATTACCATAAATGTGTGAGGGGAATAATTGCATCTATCGCTGATGTGCCATCACTTTAACGTCTATTGTGTGTGGCACGCCGCGTGACTTCATGTGAGACATAACTGAAATAGCATTTAAACTGGTGGAAGCATCAGTTGCTGAAGTAATTAATGAGTGATGATCTATTAATGAAAAAACGTGTGATTAGCATTACCTTTGCAGAATTAATTCTTCAGAGGTTAATTAATCGAGTTCAGAAAAATGAGGACAGGGGACTGAGTTTAGAGCGCTTGTAACACATTTCCTCGACAGGGAAAAATGGGATGTAGGGATTTAGTCAGGTTTCTTTTTTTCTCTTGCTGAGGTGTTGAAGATAGTGTGTTTTAATGTTTCCAATAAAACAACCTAAGGATTGTTTTTGCCAAGCTGTTAGATATATACTGTGTGTGGGTGTGTGTATATATATATATATATATCCATTGAAATCCACATACGTCCATAGAAAGCACATTAAATATAAGTAAAGTGTAGTTTTTGGAAAATAAAATGTCAAAATTGGGTTGAAATAATGTTACACTGTCATTTAGTGTAAGACAATATTTATACAAAAACTTAAACAACATGCTTATTCTATGGAAGCCAGTTTCCGCCACTGAATAAATAAAATATATATAAAGGTTATTGCTGCTTTTTATCCCACAATTATGAAATTCTTCAAAAAATTAAAAGATTCAAATTTGCAATTGGGACATATAAAGTCAGAATTGTGAGTTATAAATCTGCAATTGTGGATGTTTAACTTGCAATTGTGAGTTTATTGCGCAATTCTGAATTTTTTTTCTCCTAATTGCAGCTTTATATCTCGCAATTCTTACTTTATAACTTAAAATTGCAAGTTTACATTAAAACAAAGTGTCGCGTTGCCACGCCTACCAGTGCTGAAGCGGTCTCTAGCAGCCCTCGCGGCGTGACCGCCGCTGCTACTACTGCCAATGTTTCAAATGGGACCGCTGTCCTGCCCTTGAACATATTCAAGCAGTTCAACACCGACTGAGCACGTTCCTGCATGAGGCGTGCTGTCTGTTCAACCGAATCCATCTCCATACTGAGTAAAGTGATCCTCTGTGTGGGACAGAGTTTTCTCTTTTCCCAGCTGACCCGAAGACTCAACAGGCTGAGGTGTCGTAACACCAAGTCCCTGTGTTCGCACAACTGAGCCTGATACTGAGCTAGAATGAGCCAGTCGTCTAGGTAGTTGAGAATGCGAATCCCTTGCTCTCTGAGTGGAGTCAGGGTGGCCTCCGCTACTTTTTTGTGACTTTTGTCCATAAAATTCCATGCAATAACTAACCTTCCAGAATCTTCTTTTGTGTGTTCCACAGTAAAAAAGAAAGTCATATAGCTTTGAAACAACAAAACAGTGACTAAATGATAACCGTTTGTATATTTTAAGTGAACTGTTAGGACCACTCTGTGAGCACTATCGTGTGATTGAAACATGCTCTGTGTGGCTGTAACAATAGTACAGACACAAATTCCCTGTTTGAAGATTATCCTGTTTGGCAAACAACAGAAAGTGTGGTCTTTTTTCTCTCTCTTTTTTTCCTCATCGGGTTAAGTAGCTTATATTTCCCTAGTGATTTGTCATGCTAACAGAAAATTAAATTTCAACAAAATCATCAGAGCATCATTTCTATAATCCTCAATAAAGAATACGCTTTGTGAAATTGGAATACACAGACAGATCATGACTGATGTTGAAATTCCAGGCATTATCTTCAGCGTTAAGTCTTGTGTCTTAGAGCTGCACTGTACGGGAACAAGAGAAATCTATTATCTGTAATGAAATCTATTAGCATAAGTGCAAAGATATGATGTATGATAAACAAGGTCATAACAGTGAGGAATAACTAAGGCAGTAACTAAAACGGTAATGCTACTGGCTTAATGTAACATTTTTGTCTCTCATTTCAGCTTAACATGCTGAGACAACTACAAGATATCTGTGGGTTAAAGTGTTTGAGCAGCTCTAAACAGTATTATTGGCTCAGCCAACTTGGGGAATTCAAGTTGCTTTTTTATTTTAATATTTAAAAAAAACTTTTTCTACACAACAGCTGTATGTTTACACACTTTGCCTATAACTACATTTTTTCAGTAGCATTACTTTAAATTGAAAAAAATCTGTAGGTTTGATGTAATCACTCTTATTGATAACATTATTCTGTGATTTAATATTGCTCTGATCAGAATTTGATTTAAATTATAAATCAGTAATTAAGTCAATACATTTTGTAACAAATTAATACTTTTATTCAATAAGGATGTAATCCCATTTTGCTAATTAAATTAATTAAACTCCATTAAAATTAATTTAAATATTAAATATTAATATACATTATTTTTTTAATTACATTTATATTAAAATTATATTATTATTTCTATTGTATTAATTTAAATAATATTTTATATAATAGTGTATATTATTTAAATGTAGCCTTTCCCTCACATGAATAAATTATATTTATAATATATATTTAAACATAAAATATTTATTTTAAATACTAATACTATTTCACAATATTATATATATTTATTTATTTATTTATTTATTAATATATTATTAATGCAGAATGCAGAAGATAATAATATTAAAGCAAATATTAAAGTAAAAATTATTTTCTCTTTTTCAAAAACTTCCCTTTTTTTTGCACTCTGCGCTTTGTCCAAAAAATGCTTCTCACCAATTAAATTTAATATTATTGTGAAATATTGCAACAATCAAATTGTTTTCCTCATCTGGACTCCATCTAGAAACTTCATGATGTCTATTCTCTCCACGTCTCTGATCTTCAACCCCTTGATTTTTTACGCCTTCCTGTGAAAACTTCATCTTACTGTTGAAGTTCCACTTCGACCTCTTACAGTGTCTGATCTCTTTATTTCTAGATTCCCAAAAAACCCGGCCACCAAGCCCTCTTACCACCTTCATACACCACAGATTAATCACCATTCAACGTGAATATGTTCTTCGCTCGGCGCTTGCCCTTGTCCCTTTGTCACTGCCGTGAACCTGCACGCTGTGTTTTTAATCAAAGACCACTGTGCCAGACCCAGCACGTCCCCTCCCACCGAGCCCAGAGGATGCAGCGGAACAGTAGGGCGGCAGTAACGGATGAGCGTTAAGCCGGGGCCGGAGATATTTAAGAGGAGCTAATTGTGAGAAGTACTGGAGCACGCGGAGAGAGACCGTACGATATGGTGTGAGCGATGCCCCGCACCCGCGGTCGGCTGGATGGCGGTACTTCATCACTGCTTCCAAAACAGGTAATTAAGGAGCCACCTGCCGAGCCGCACCGGAGAGACCTGCTCTACCGGAGAGCTCCGCGCTGGGCCCCGCGGCACGCCGCTCCAATCAAAGTATTATCACTCATTTTGCAAAAATCCACCTCTGCCTTTCTCTCTCTCTCTGTCCCAAACACTACTTTATTTATTAAGGCTAAAATCACCTCGAGAGAGGCAGGATTACTCTGTCATCTGGCTTTGAATCCATGCCATCTTCATTCGCATCATAAAGCGGCCTTTAATGGGATAGTTCTCTTTTTGTCATGATTTTTCTTCCTTGCTCTCTTATATAAAGGTATGGCCATTCTTTTCCATAGAATGAATAGTGAGCTCCCAAAAGGTGTAGTTCATGCAGCTTGTGTGCTATAGCCTATTGAAAATATTCTAAAGCCGTATGATAGCTTTCTGTGAAGAATGGACTAAAATGCATTTCTAGGCTATTCTTTGGAAATCCCGCTGGAAACAGCCTCCTGAGCTGCACTTCAACATACAGCAAAATTACACCTTCAGCGACCTTCACAGAAATAAAAATCTTGGTAACATTTTAGTTTAGGAACCACTTTTCACTGTTAAGTAGTTGCTTATTAGCATGCATATTAATGACGTATTGGCTGTTTATTAGTACTAATAAAGCACACACAGTATTAATGACTTGTATTAATGTATTGTAAATCCTACACCATACCTAAATTTAACAACTACCGTACTTACTAGTTTAGAACTAGCAATATTGAGGCAAATTCATAATTAATGGCTACTAAATAGTAAGAACTTGTCCCCAAACTAAATATTACTTAGTTTTTTTTAAGTTAACATTTATTGAACTTTTTTTTAATTTTAGCTTTAGCTTAGCTAAAATTAAAAATATAATAATTTGCATTATTGTAAAATTCAATAACGCATGGTATGGATTATTAGTGTGCACACACACACATGTATTTATATATATACATATTGAATCGTATCATTGTAAATTATATTTTGTTGTTGTCATGAAGTATACATACCCATCATAGTCTTCCAAGCTGCAGTCTTTTAGAATGGACAGTGCGTGGCCCTTTCTCTTGGTGACTGTGGAAAAGAAAGAGTTAATGTTAAAAAAAAAAAAACACTCCAAACTGCCTTTAGTACCCTTTTCCAGGCATTGGCAAATGGCTTAAGCCGAACATATGGTCCTGGCTGTAAAGCAGAATTTATACTTGCATGCTGTTTGCATTTTTAATCAAGAATATGAGTTGTGGTACAAAGACGCGACCGCTCTCATGTTTAGCTTGCCCAAGCTGCGCAAAACAAGGTCAAGATTGTTCCCGGGATTCACTGTGTGGTTTGCAGTCAGTGCTGTGACATAACTTGGGAAGCAAGGTAATCAGAAGGTCACATGTCTGAAAAATAGGGTTAAATGTGGTGAGTTTACTGGATCCAGAAGAATTGTGGATTCAGGTTTGGTGTGGTGTGGCAGAAACCCCTGGCCTGTGTGGCACGGAAGAATGCCACTGAATGCGGGGGAAGAGGGGTGGCACGCCGCAGATGGCATTGTGCACGCCCGTGCCCCACTTAGCATTTTCTGGGGCACCTCCACCATAGAGCGGGTCCCAGCTGTGACCAACCATCAAAGAGCTCACCGTGGCTGATGTGACACTTGCAGATGGATGTTTTTTTGTTGTTTAAGAACATGTTTCACGATGCGCACAGAGATGCAAGGGCTCTGTCTGCTCATTATGACACGGCTGGCTATTCCTGGTACCAGCTCCAATACAGAAGCACACAAGCTACAGAGCCTGCACACAACTGTGGGGATAGAAAATCATGTAAGCATAGCTTTATATTAAAGTGATTTTTTTTTTTCTGTATGGGTTTTAGTCATTTCTGAAACTCACATATTTACATGTGTTTGGGATTCATAAGATTTTTTTTTATGTTTTTGAAAGATGTCTCACCCAGACTGCAATTATGTGATGGCAGTAACAACAGTGTTGTGAAATCTAATGTGTCTAATGTGTCAGTCTAATGTGCTGATTTGCTGTTTAAGAAACATTTAATATTATCATTTTTAAAAACGTTATACTTTTGTTAATAGATTTTGATATATAGATAGTTCAAAAGAACCCTATATATACACACACACACACACACATATATATATATATATACAGTATATATATTTCATACTATATCAAAAATCATACTGAATTTCAAATCTCTGAACATTAGTATGGTGGGGGGAGGGTGATTGCTCTTGTTTACGATTAATAAACATGCAGTTAGCACCTCATTAATTTGAATTTTAATTGTTTTTACATCAAAATGTGTGTAAAGACATCACTAGATCAAAAAGATGCTTAAGGAATAATGACACTTATATTATTTCTTGTTCATTCCTGGCATGCAAATAAAAGCTATTGCATTGTGGTATGCAGTAAACAGAAATAGCAGTATGTTTTTGTGCTGTTCCAGTAGTCACAGACTAAGTTCTGTGTTCAATTCTTAGTGCTGACCTGTAGGGGGAGAGCTTGCAAATCAAAGTGAACCTAAAGGATCATGTGGCCCTGACCTTGCCAAACAAAACCACAACCCAGGTACCTTTTTCACATCTCACTGACTGAGTCACATTCTGCTGAACTGTGAAATATCATTCAATTTAGTTAAAAACCAAACAGCTCTAAGAACATAACATGCTAAATTAGACTCCTAAATTTCCATGGTTATCAGAAAACAGCTTTGAATTCCACTGTAATTGCTTCCCTCAATTTTGACAGTTCGCTACAATTGCCTGTTCATCTCTCACAAAGTCTATAGAGCTAATTCGATCATGTATATTCTCAAAGCTCTGCGTTGCGAGCAGTAGAATGAGATATTTAATTTCTATTAGGTAAAATGTTGTTTAATGGCTCCACCTCGAGCTCTCAGCCTCTGCCCTCGGGAGCACATCATCAGGAAACGGATTCTATTACTGTTCAAATGGCTTCTGGAATCAGGTAGCCACATTCATTAGAGCACAGATTGTGGAGTCCCCTTCCCAAAAGCAGGGGGCGCCTGGTGCGTGTTCGTGTATGTGTGTAGTAGTGTGTGGATGTCTATGGGGTCCTGTGTGTGTGTGTGTGTGAGGAGGTGGGTAAAGGGGAGGAGAGGGGGGAGTCCCGCACTGTGTTAGAACAGATGGGTGCAGTCCCTCCCCCTGGGTCAGGTTACTGACGGAGGATACACTTCTCCTGTCATTATGAGTGCGAGATGCATTTAGGACCATCCGCAGCAGTGTTGTACAGCTGCTACTTCCAGAGTGAGCACACACACATACAAAACCTCAAACAAACTGCAGAGAGATATGGAGAGAGGTGGGAATAAAAGAAAAAGGAGAGCTCGGTTGTGCAAACATTTGCGCATATTCATAAGCATCACATTTGTATGCATTTTATCAGTTCATGCATTTCCTGAAATTGTTTAAGCTACTGTTTGAGATACAGCACAAATAAAAGCAAAATAACTCTATTGTGGATAGTATTCATCTTATCAGTTTGTGCTACAGCAAGCCAAATGTAATAAAGCAAAGTAATTTGATTAACTCAATCCAGTCTCATGGGAAAATGTAACTATTTTACGAGGTGGTGATTTTATTTGAATTTGTGCAATGTGATTTGTATGGAAACATATTATTTTTGAATAATAAAAAAAGCATTGAGGTTCAGCACTGTTAGCACTGCACTAGCAGATCATACAAATGATTTGTGTATATTCATAAACCGTATGCACTTGGTAGACAGTATGCACTTTATCAGTTACACATTACACATACATTTTATCAAATAGCTCTAAGCATTCATGAGAAATATATCTATTATACGAAGTTGTGATTTTGCCTGAATTTGTGTAATGTGATTTAAATGGGAGCAAGCATTTTTTTAGAAAAAGAAAAAACATAAATGTCCACCCCTGGACCCGATTGTGTCATAAGCAGATTGTATTGAACATTCATGCATATTCATTAGCATCACCTTTACAAATACACACTTGGTACATTTTATCACTATGTATATTTCCTAGGAGTGTTTTTTGGACAGCAACCCAAGTCAAAACAGCAAGCCAACACAAATAATAAAAAATATAACCACCTGTGGGGGTGTGAGCAGATTGAAGACCATTAAAATTGACCATTATAATTGTACAAATCCTTTAAATTTTTACAGTTTTTCCTAGTCACTTTGGTGCATTTCTCACAACAGTTAATGCATTTATCAAAACTATTAGTTATTTGTGCACATCATAGTAGCAGTTTCTCATTCTTTCCAACAAATTGCAAATGCTTTTGGACATGCATCAATTGCTTTCA
>JAUMHP010000301.1:3242432-3261842 GCA_032361065.1 Enteromius trimaculatus
AGATAGATAGATAGATAGATAGATAGATAGATAGATAGATAGATAGATAGATAGATAGATAGATAGATAGATATGATAAGATAAGATAAGATAAGATAAGATAAGATAAGATAAGATAAGATCAAAATAACTAGTATTTTTCTACAATAACTATATGTTAATTTGGCCAAGACCACTTAAAAAAAAAAGGACATAGAGGACAAGAGAGTCACAATATACATAACACAGCCATCAAACTGCACTCAAGTAACCCATAAACCGTTCCACTTGCTGAGCCCACAATACCCAAACGGGCTTTCTGGGGTGCACAGAATATTTGCTAATCCTCAAGAACAGATGTCTTATTTTGCCCTGAAATCCCTGGCTGGCTGGCTGATGGTGAGGGGAGAGAGCCCTCCAACGGATAAGCCCAGATTGGGGCCTTGCAGTGGGAAAGGTCAGGATCGGAGAGGAGCTGGATCCGGCAGGCCCGAGGGGAGGTAAGAGATCTGGGGGCCATACAGGAGATGGAACGAGTGAGAGAAAACGAGCGCCACTGTCCTGTCCCGCTTTCCTACCGGCCGTGAGATCTCCATACGGGGGACGAGTGCTTCGACATTTCCTTAGATCCTCTGCCAAGAGCGGAGCATCTGGCATGGTGTCAGGGACTGGCATTAGCGAGCATTAGCAGTGGGGGAGACCCAGCCCTCTCCAGATTTGTCCCCTCCAGCAGGGGCATCACCAGGCATGAGCTGCTCCAACCGCTAGACGAGGTGGGGAACTGCGGTGGAGGTTTGGGCTTCAAATCAATACACTTGCTTTCATTGGAACAATTAATTCACACAGGCGTCATATAATGAGACGAACAGAGATGCTCGCAGAAGAAAATTAAGTGTGTAATGCATTCTATTAATTATTCCATGTTAAAACGTGGGACGCACATGCATACTGTTCAATTAGAGCCATTGAAATTCTCGGTGTGGACAATAACACCTTTCCTAATATTAGCCAGAGAGGGGAAAAAACAGCACCATGTGTTAGGTGCCTCCATTATGTCTGCGTACACGTCTATCTGGGGGCGGGTGTGACAGACAGAGAAATGGGGAAGATCCGTTGGGAATATGCAAAAAAAATCCACAAGCAGCACTCAGTGAAAGTGATACTCCAGTTGTACCTACAGCAGAGCCCACAGGAGCATCTGTCCACCCCGAGACGTCCCGACAGAGCCCCAGATACCTCTCACAGCGGCACTCATGGGTGGGAATCTTTAGGTATCTCAAAATTTGATTTAATTTGGACGCTCCAAAAAATAATGAAAAAAAAATGTGCCTTTAGGGTTACAACAGCTTGTCATTGAGGTGGGACTCTGAAAGGGACATCTCTGTTCCTTATTTACCCTTAAATGGCTCATAGCAGTACCTTCAGGTAACACATTACTACTCTAAAGTACAAAATATACACCTTTTATAGATGGATAAGACACTATATTCTGCCTTTAAGGCTACAACCCTAAATGTTATAAAGACTATAAACAGATCTAACAGTTTCAGAACAGTTTTTTAAAGTCTTACTTAAGACTATATAAATTAGACTTTTCAGTTTAATTGAAGTTGTTTTTCAAGTAAAGTCTTTAATTAGAATCTTTCTTCAGAAGAAATGCTGTAAAAGACAATCGAACTTATTTTCACTGAAATATAAGCATATATATTGTTTTATGAACAAGCTTAAATTAAGTAGAAATCACCAGTAAGATATTCCCACAAATAGTGAAATACATTGTCCAGTTAATGTTCTTTGAGGGATTATTAGTCACTTTATTTTAAGGTTCTCGCTATTAATAAACAATTAACTAATTAAATAAACTACTAATTTGCTGCTTATTAATAGTTAGCAAGGTAGTTGTGTTAGGTGTTGGGTGGGATTAGATATGTGTAATATGCTCATGAAGAACATGTGCTTGTAAGTAATAAATAAATAAATAAACAGCCAATATGTTTATAATAGGCATGCTGATAAACAAATAGTTAATGTTGAGAATTGGCATTTATATTACCAGATATTGTAAGTGTAAAACAGGGCATAAATACTCAATACATATATATATATATATAAAATATATATTTTTTTTTTTTGCTAAATTATTCATAAGCATCTTGTTTTCTGTTGTCACACATGCATGACCATGTTCAACTTTCACATGATGACTATGCAAATTCACTGATGTGCAACATTAAACATATTTTTAAAGGTCAAGTCTTATTTTTGAGTGGCATGATTAGGATGCACATAACATTCATTCTGAGTGGAAAAAGTGACTTGTCTGAATAATAGAAGACATTAGAAGTGTCAGAAACTTATACGTGATTTTTAAGCAGCTCTGTTTGGCAGTGAGGATGGTGCATATATTATACACTAAACTGTAACATTTTAAACTTAGAAATAGAAAATGGTTACTCTTCCAGAGAGTTTGCTACCGCATAAGGGTAAGCACATTATTTCAGAATTATCTTTCCTTTAACTCTGTCACTGTGGACTTAAACTAAACCTTTAACTCTTTATTAACCCTTTTTTTGTAAAACAGGATCAAAGCAAGTGACTCTAAACAGAGTTTGGGCTGGCCAGAAAACATCCCAGCTGAAGTAAGAGCGCCCCAGTCAATAAGATACACAGATTGATCCGTTTCCAAGGAGCCAAGGGGAAAGAGTCACCATGGATACGCAGGTTGACTTAATGGAAAACCTGTTAATGTGTAACATTATCCACTCGGCTATCGAGCTATTGTACATGGGCTCACGTAAATGCCACGCAAGGCCTAGCTTCCTTCAAATGCCGAACGTGTTTTTAAAACCGCGTTCCGAGGGAGATTTCGCTTCCCCTATTATCTTGTTAAACAACTCAAAGCAATTTCATGCGCGGCACACAATAGCCACTGTTGTGCTTTATGCCAAATGCACATATGAATTCAGATGGGTCACAAAAGCCTTTGGAGGAATGAGATGGACCCGGTGCTTGACCCTTGAGTTTTCTCCTCTCTCTGTTTGTCTTTTCTCCACCCTTTAGGGGTGCAACAATAAAGTCCAGCTTGACGCAGGAGTGTGACCACACGCTTTGACAAGAGCACCAAGAGCACATTATGTGTCCGGAGCAGAGCGCGGAGAGCTCCCCGGGCTTTGATTGACCTGCCTAGACTAATCTTTCAAAAGAGGGTTTAAGGACGCAAGGAGTCTATTCCAGCTCGACTCGACAACTACGTCGGTAGACTGTGGTACAGGTGCTACTATTGTTGCTGGCCGTCTCCCCACACGTTTGGTCTGTGGCCTGGCCCGAGCGCTCGCTCTCTGACCGCAGGGTTTAATCTGTTAGATGGGCGGCCGTACCTCATGTGTCAGCGCACATCACATGGCTTGTCAGAAAAACACAGCATTCACGGCTCACCTTGAATTAAATCACACCAGGGATTGAGGGTTAGGTTTTTTTTGGGTTTTTTTTTGGACCGTTCACCTTTTGTGCTGAGTGTCAGCTGGGACACACCCTCCATTGTGCCGCCACCCTGGGAAACACCACTGTAACAGGTGAGCACCCCTGTAATCCAGCGTGCCCGCTCTCCCCTCCCCCCCTCGGGCCAAACTAATCATGGGCAGCACTCGCTTAACAGCCAATAAAATAACAGAGATAATCCAGCTATGGAAAACATGCGGCTGTGAGCATGTGAGAGCATGTGCATGGGATGCCGGGGGAGGGGTGGACGTTTTTTCACGAGGAACAAACAAACTTGCCATACTTTATTAACAACTGTATGAGTTTGTGAATTTAGCAGGTGATCGTGATGACTGTGCTGCTGCTTATCAGAACCTAGAGAAGGAAAGAAACGGGCCCTAATCAGTGTTCCTTTATTACATGTATTTGACCCTGGACCACAAAAGCAGTTGTAATTCACACTGATATATTTGTAGTAATATCTAACAATACATTGCATGGGTCAAAAAGCCGAAAAACACATAATATGCATGTCTAAGATCTTTATTTGGAAAACCTTCTCAGTATTTTAATTTTGACTCCACATTTTTAAATAGTAATTGTTTCATTCTTTCCTATAACCAACTATACACTCATTTAATTAGCTTTCTGATGATGTATAAATCTCAATTTCCAAATTGGCATTTATAATGGTGGTTTTGTGGTCCATGGTCACATATAGAAGTGAGAATGTACTGAAATATGAATTCATCATGACCTCAAATTATTTAAATCTTTAATTTGCAATGAGCAATGATCAAATGTTCAGACTAACTAAAAAAATGTTTTGGGCTGATTTCGTAATAGCTTTGGAATTCAGTTTTTAAGATTAAAAATAAAAAACATGATGCACAGTTCTGCTGAATGTGTGACGCAAGATTTATTTTCTTACTTGTTCAGCCATTTGCATGTTTACTTGATTTTAATTATGTAGCAAACGTTCTTCCTCTGGTTAGGGAAATAAATGTGATAATGCAAGTTAATGTAAGTGGTTTTTCACCCTGTTTGGTTAGTATTACTGAATGGCACTTCCTGATTTTGCGGAGTTCGACATGTTCCTGGGTCAAATTATTTTGAACACCTTAATCCAAAAGTGTACTTTTGACCATATCTCTACACCTTAACCTAACCTTATATGAGTAATGCCTAAAATCTTATTTCATGATAGATGAATGACACTGATGTACAAGCACCAAACACTGATTGTAAGCCTAACTTCACAAAAACTATAAACCGGTTCTTCAAATCTGATTGGCTAATCACGATGTTGATTGAACTCAGCATTCATCACACGTCGAACTCAGCAAAATCAGGTTCTGCGATATTACCGCATCTATAAATTCATTATTCAGTAAAAAATTGGTTACTATTTCTGCACTGGGAAAAAAATCATAATCCTGATCAAATCTTTTAGTTGAAATATCTTAAATTCATTACATTTACATTCAAAACACACTGTAAACTATTACGATATATGTTTTCAGAGAATATAATTTTTAATAATAGTGTTTGAATGCAGATTTTTTCACTTATTTTGAAACAATTCTTATTATCTGATGCAAAAGTAAAAAATAAAAGTTAAAAATTAAGTTTTAGATGTTTTCACACACAAAAAAAATCTAATTAAGGAGTAATTTTTACCTGGGCTATTTTTACTTGGTGGAAACAGTTCCTAAGAGATGAAAATAATCAAGTTTACCAGCATTACAAGGTCATGAATATAAAAGACTGGATGTAACCCTATGCAGACAATGTCCAGAAGTGATTCTAATACAGTTTAAATCTACAGGCTACTCTTTAATAAATCTACTTTTTAAAACGCCGTATTTTAATGGTTTTAAAATGTCCTCTCTCCTCTGGGCTCCCTCAAGGCATATTCTTTAATTATGTTAATTAATTCATGTTCTACCCACAGTACATGCAGCCCTCACTCACAATTACCCACAAAAAGCCAGCATTTCAATCTTTAAAGGGCTACAGCTCACAAACACTTTCGTGCGAAGAAGTTACTTATCCAAAGTCTTAGCAAGGATTCATCAAGCTGGGGGAAGGGTTTGATAGTATAAAGTTGTGAGGCCTGGACAATCCCATCCTTAATTCCCAGTGAGTAATGTACCTCCTGAGCACTGTTGCTGTTACATCACCTCTTGTTCAGTGCTGTAACTGAAATTCCAAGGATTAGCTGGCGTTAATACAGCATTATGACTAGTCCCTCGTCAGACAAAAACACTTTCCAGAGATCTCCCCCACACCATTATCCAGTCCCAAACTCACATCTCATATCCAATCCGGTTTTAAATAGAGCCTCCTACTTGCATGGTGTCCGGTATTTATGTGGGGTGCACAGCAGGCAAAGAAGGATTTCAGAAATTGAACTTTCAGCCTAATTGTGACGCTAGATTAAATCAGTGAAAATGCAGTGCTGCATTGTCTGCAGCCCGGGATTAACAGATTACACATGCTCATTTTCACAAAGGCAGCATCTGAATGCTCAACGCTCATTTAGCTGACGAAGGAAGTTTATTCTTAATAATTTTGTTGGTCCTCGGGAGAGTCTCAGACGGGCTTTTACTGAATCCCCTGCTATGAAATCTCCTCCTTGCATCCCCACCCCCCTGTTTTCGAGAACCGGAGAACGAAGAGTTCTGACGCATTTGGAAGGACACCTGTCTCCCGTGCAGCACAGCGAAGCACTAGGCAGGCCGCTGGCCTGTCTTGGCAGTGAACACTAGTGAGAGGAGCACAGATAATTACAAACTCCAGGGAGGCCGTAGGACCAACCTGTTCCTCTAGTCTGATCCAGCAGGTCCTTGCGGCCAACACCACCTCTTTCAAGACCCCCCCACCCCCCACCCTTTCAGGCACACCACACAATGATACGGTCATCACACAAAAGAGATGGTGCCCCTCGGCTTTCTCAACAAGAGTACCTTATAATCCAGTCCGTGGAGTTTATTCATGACTGTTTTGTGTTGTCTGCATGTTGCTGACACACCTAGATTATCATTTCACATCATATTTGTATGCCTGATGCATACTTGGTTTTCTATTCAAATATTTTAAAATGTCTTTATTCCTGTAATGTAAAGCTGAATTTTCAGAATGATTACTAGTCTTCAGTGTGACATGATCCTTCAGAAATCACTATAAAATGCAGATTTTCAATAAGAATGTGTTTCTCATCAATTAACTGGTGTGCACACTTAAAATGCTACACTTAGGTACAGGAGTTTCTGTATCCGATTCATTACTGGGTTGGGCTAATTTTATTCAATAAATGTCAGCAAACACAATAAAATCTAGCAAATGTTGACCAGGTTAATGTTTGCATGCCATAAAATTCACTGAAGCTCCAAGATAAAGTCATTCTAAAATCACTAATGTTTGATTTGTGACCTTATTTTTTCATGGATGGATGGTGGATGTTGAGCAGCTTTGGTGTGTAAACTTACCGCTGAGGATCTCTTTAAGGCTTTTGAACCAAATCTCACAGTGGTCCGCGCTGAGGTTGCTGAGGTGGATGGCGTGTTCCTTGAGTTTGAGCCCTTTCTTCTTGCACTGGAATAGTGTGATGCCCAGCAGAGTTCCACCCGTCTGCTGCCCCGCAGAGCGCCGCCGCTTTACCTTCACAGCAAACACATCCTTAAGCTCAACATACTCTTCTTGCTTCTTCACATCACGGTCAGCTAAAACAAACACACAAGAGAAATTTTCATATTAATTCATATCATACATTTTTTCCCCTCGTAAAATGGGTCTGAAAGTTATGTTTTTGATTGCCAAAACTTTATGTGCTGTAGGATGTTGTTCTTGTTTTGTATCCTTATACACCCAAATTAATCTTTAAAGGCCTGGTTAAATTTAAAACTGTAGTATGTAAATGCCAATGTGAATTTTTAGAGACAGTGACAGTGAATTCAGAGGCAGTGGGTTTGCAGTCATATCTAGAAGGAAATGACTTTCAGCATAAGTGCTGTTTTCAAAACAACAAGCAAATAGGATTTTTGAAAAATATGACTCGTTATATAGATCTTTTTATTGTTGTTTTATTTTATTTTTAATGACAGTGAAGCACGACTAACAATTGCTAAATTAAACAGGTTTAAAGGCATAGTTCACAAAGAACTGTTTTCTATTTTATTTTATTTTTTAAACAAATAATAATAATAATAATACTTTTTCAAGTATTTATTCTTACAATTCTTCTTGCAACCTTTATCCTTCAAGGGTCATGTCATGTTTTTTTTTTTTACCAACATTGAAAACAGATTTTTTTCAGAATTATGATGATTCAATTATGAGACTTTAAATTTTTGAGTGAACCTTCTTTTAATTCTTATGCAAAAACCAAAACAACACAATACGTTTTCATGGATGAGAATTCATACTTTCAACAGCAATGCACTTGACACTCCAGCGTTACGTTGGTCTATGAGCTTCCTCTTCTCCCCTGACCCCCCACTGTAAACCATTACCCACAGGCAAACTCCAATTAAACCACACTGAAATCTGTCTCCAAGTGTCAAGATGGGCCGAGTTCTGTAGCTGCCTCTCTAAATGACAGTCTCTCTCCTCGTGTGAAAGCCTTTCTTCATTAGGAGCACCCCAAGCCGCACCTCTGCGTTTCAGAACATTAACTACCCTCTCACATTACTGTGCAGGACACCCGCTGCCATCTGTTCCTACTCAGGCTTCTGCTCCAACCTCTCTTTACCTCCACCACTCTATTTATTTAACTCCAAAGCTGCGTTTCATTGTGGTCACTCTACAAAAACCCAGAGTCAATTGAATTAGTGGGAATAGGAGATAATCTCTCCCGACAGAGCTTTCCGAGAGCTGGGGCAAATGACAAAGTGGCCCGTGTTAACGGCTGTGTACAGGAAGCTTTCTCCGAGGGGGCGAGGGAGGGTCTTGAAGGGTAGGTGGAGACTGGGACGAGGCTGAAAAGTGGGGGTTTCTCCCTGCTACATTACAGTAAGCCTGCGTCTGTCTGAATCAATCTTGGCACATCTGCCTGATGCCGACCATAAACAGGATTAGAGAAGGACTTATCTGCTTGATGCTAATTGTGTTGCAGTTTTTGCACATGTCCACCCTTTTAATTGAGAGACTCCAAACGCTGCTGTACAACTGCCCTTTTCAGGCAGCGCTTATCAGCATGTGCACTAGTCAGGTTGGTCTGGGGTTTTTTTTTTAAGTCTTTGGCAATAGGACCTAATTAGTCCCTACAATTAAGAGCAGGAAAATTGAGTTTAAATGAGTGGCCCGCTAAGTAGAAGCAATGAGATGTAGATTGAGATAATAAACATGGTAAAGCTTGAGTTTCCTGCTGATCTGCTCAAAAAACAGGCCACACAATTGGAACTTTCCTTTTTGCTAATACTGTGCTCTCTCTATTTTTGGGAGGCCATAAATTTTGCTTACACAAACTTTTTTATATATCTCTATTGTATTTCAGCCACTTTACAGCTCCACACTTGCTAATCTATTTTTAAGGGAATAATGATGCAACTTTAACAACTACATTAAAATTGGCAGCAAAATTAATCTCTTGACGTGGCTTTGCTGATGCAGTTAGAAAGCTAACGCAAGTATTAGAAAGCTGACGTAAGCTGAAATTATGCTAGACAGAAAGTAAAAGAAAAAAAAACAAGAAAAAGAACTACTTGCTCATGAATGATTGTTCCAGTTTCTTTTTGCAATGAGCATTGGAAGTGTCACAGCATTGCACAATAAAAGAAATTCCAATTATGTGTGCATCATGTGAATGATTAATCGATTATCATGACCCAATAAAAAAAAAATCATACAGTCACTGTTGGAAAGGGTTCAAATACACAAAAATACTAGAAAATCAAAGATTTAATGGGACCTGAAGGATTTTTCTGTAGCAGGTAGTTTAACTGTTCAGGACAAACAAGAGACTCAGAGAGAACAATTACCACTAAACAAAAACAAAAAAAACACACACAGTTTTGGATAATTCAGGTAACAACAGAGTATTAAGAATCAGGGGGATGTAAACTTTAGACCAGGGTCGTTTTTATAAATTCAACTATTATTTTCTCCTGTGGACTAAATTTGTCTTTAATGTGGAATATCGTACTCAGGTCAGTACTAAACAACACTTACATGCGTTTTGTGTGATCCTCTTATTTTGGTAAAATTATTAACGTTTTGCAGATTCTGAAATGGGATGTTGATTTGTCGACCTCAGCTGTAATTGATGACTGAAATGTAATTTTGGGATAAACTCTCCCTTTGTATGCCACAGGTAATCATGTGATCATGTGGATTGTGATTACTTGTGGCATATATACACACTCTCAGGTTCATACAATATATAATCTGAAAGACTGCATTTTGCGCAAGTCAAAAAGACAAAACACCTTTAAGACGCATAGACAGAATATGTAGATTTCTTGTAAAAGCCGTCACGCCTCTTTTGTGTGATCTAAAAGGGATTTGAGAGTAATCCATACAGAAACCCAAAGTTAGGGATAGAGAATGGGGTTGAAGAAGATTTTGGCGGCTGGTGCCTCTGCTGCAGGGCACACAAGTTCACAAATAAGAAGGGCCATATGTTCAGGGTCATTGGTCTAAAGGGGCTGCAAGGGGCCAAATCAATATGACACGTCTGGTAACACACGAGGTCATATAACACAGAGCCCTCCTGAAGACTGACTATGGATCTGTCATCTCCAGAGATCTCATCTCTCTCATTGACAATTACATGCGTGTCTGTGTGTAGACACCACTCACAGTCGGTGATGACACACACATGCTCTCATCACACTCACCGGCTGCCGATTCATGTTTTCTGGATTACTATGAAATCAAGCTGGATGAATGTTTAGACTAAAGTTTTGGAATTGTGCCTCAAATATCAAATATGAGATTTATTATCATTAACATAGAAATTCATAACTTAATTGCAAAATCCAGTGTTGTATTCATAAAATATACTGCATGACATTGATTATACATTTCTTTATATATATATATATGTATATATTTAACTGTGTATATTTATTATGTATATAAATACAAACACATGTATGAACATATTTAAGAAAAATGTTGTTTATATATTTATATATAAAATATAAGAATATGTAATGTAAATATAAATATTTTCAAAATATACAGTATGTGTGTGAATTTTCTTTTTTTCAGTCAGTGTATGGTGGTTGTATTTATGATGTCTTCAACCTTAAAGCGTACGATAAAACATTATTCATGCTAGGAAACTTTTAATTAGTTTGAAAATACCAATTTTGTTGAACCTCGCAAGGCGGATATCCAGAGAGCAGAAAACAAAGCAGGGAACAACGTGTCTGTGGCCCCCAGCGTGGCAAGTGTCATATTCTGGCGCACATGAGGCTGATTTCAGATGACAAGATGGGAACAGCCCTTCATTTGAGGCACAGTAAGACATGGGGAGATTAAATAAAACTGTGCACTCTTCTAGAAAACTTTATTGCTTCCAGATGGATACAAGCTTCCTCTCAGCAGCGCTCCGGCAAAGGCAAGACGCAGGGGGCCTGACGTCATGTCATCATGCAACTAATGCATGGACAAAAAGAATCAATTCTACACCAGCAGTGATCTGAGCTGTTCGATTTTATTACAGTGAGATTTCAATATACATGTGGCCTGATGTATATGCATTGATTTTAACAGCGATGCTTGAAGGATCACTTTAAGTATTGCTTGTACTTAACATTAGTGACATAAAAAACTTAAGTATTATGTTACTCACACAGTTTGTAAGTCAGACATAAATGATACCTGTGGCTATCTGAGAAGTGTTTTTTTTTTCTTTTTTAAGTGATTAGACTAATAATTTTTGCCTGTTTTGCCTACAAAAAAAGGCCAAAATCACTTTTTTTTGAAAAATGGTCCCAAGCCAAATAGAGACTTTTGCCAGTAGTCAAGAAGATTAAGACACAAATAATCATGGACTTTTTCTTCAGTAAAAATCATTAAAACAAGCTAGGCAACATTGCATAAAATATTAAGACTTTGTTGTTTTTTTCCCACCAGTCCATAAAATACTCCATTTGTTTTTTCCTCCTGTTTTTAACTTAAAAACAAGTTGTTTACGCATAAAATAAATAAAAATATCTGCCAGTGCAGTAAGATAAAAATACACTTGCATACAACAAAACAAGTCTTAATATCCAATGATGCTTTCAAGTCAATTACGATCATGTTTCATCGATTTTTAGATATTTTAACCAGGAAAATTTGACTTCAAGAGCATGATTCTGCAGTGTGAAGGCTTTAAAATAAAAATGAAAACCTTTAGAAACTACACAGTAATGCCTTAAAATATTATAGTATCATGCTAGAAAGAATTTGCACATGTAAGCACAAAGGTAAAAACCTGTAGTCGCTTCTCCATATAGAAAATACCCCTGAATGTCTTTTAAATCTCATCTGTTCACCTGCATTCACAGGGTGCAGTTTGGCAGAGGGTCTCTTTGTCTCATCTTCTCCCTACTCGTTGTTGATGCGTGCATCGCTCTCACAGATGAAACTAATACCATGGTTTGAAAAGGGTCCAACTGTGGAAAGCCTGTGCCAGGTCAGCAAGCCACTCTTTGCCCCCATGTTGTGTGGGGCCATGTGGTTCCCAGCATGGCGTCCGAGAGCATATTTTCCACCTGTGCCTGTGGAAGCCTGTGTGCCCGGACCCACACACCAAAACCCAATATTTACATTTTTATATTGCTGTTTTCAAGCCCCCAGGACGCAAACAAAGAAGACAGCGTCTGTTTGTTCCCTGTGTGCAATTAGACTGTGACACTGTATATCCCTTTTGTAATACTAAGGGGTCACACACTTGAACTTTGACTGTGTTTGGTACACAAGCCAGCTGATTGGTGAGCTTGGGACAATCTGTTTGATAAATGGTATTTTAAAGAATCTGTAAAACGATAAAAATCACAGTGAATTTTTACGATAAAAAACACTAATAAAATGCTATGGTAAAAAAATGGTAAATTATTAATAAATTCTTTTTTTTTTTTTTTGTATGTTTATTTTTATGTTAATTAGGGTGAATGTTTAAATGAATGTTTATTGCCCATTTAATTTAAAAATTCTTAACATGATGGTGTTTAGTGTTTGTGTGAATGACACTGAGCACATTCTATTTGTTTTACTATTTAAAAGCTACTTGTGATGAGTTTTGATTCATCATGTGACTTTCTCATAACCACCTGCATTTGGTGCTTATAAGTATATTTCAAAGGTACAAAATAGATTTCACTACTTTAATAGTTTGTTATATTAACATTATATCAGATATTATGGTTTCTTATTAGAAATTACGGTCTTTAACTATAAATTTAAAATAAAACTGTAAAACTATTGACAAAACAAAAATTTTTACATTATATTTTTCACTGTTTTATATTAGCAACCACAGCTGCCGTTTTTTTACCGTAAATTTTACGGATTTATTTTTACAGTGTACAATTTTTTGCCGTAAAAGAAATAAAGGTTTTACCATTATATAATGCTAGAATTTCGGCAACCCTAGCTGCCGGTACATTACCGTAAAAATATATATATATATATTTTTTTTTTTTTACAGTGTGGATTGCAGCTTATTGCTGTATATTTTGTCTGTGCATGCATATTTTCATCACTGCACACCGCCCCTTGTGTATATTTTAATTAAATATGATTGGCAATAAGAGTGTAATACTCTTGATTTTACTGTTTATTTTAACACTATATTTTTATCCGTCAAGGTCAGCGTGATGCAAAAAAAAAAAAGAAGAAGAATCCAATTTGTGGTAGTGGGCAGGCCTGGAAATGTTGATGTTTTTGCCTCAGTATTGGTTGATTAAATTTATAATTTATGCATTCAGCTACTAGTAAAACTGTAATACTCTCTGCACTACTTTTTTACAGATTTTTCTGTCAAGGTCAGTGGAAAAATAAATACAAATTTCCATAATCATTCAAATGTATTTTTATTTACTTATTTTTTTGTGCTTTATTTTGCCAAATGTAATTTTATTTTGTTGTTGTTTTTTTTGTTATGGGCACATTTTTTGTTTGTTTGATTTTTTTTTGTTTAACAAAATTGGTTTTGTTTTATTTTGTTTTGTTTACTCATGTTTTGTTTTCACTTGTTTTGTTTTTGTTATAGTCCCATTTTGCTTTTGTTTTGTTTGTTTGTTTGTTTAACCACATTTTGTTTTGTTTTGTGTTGTTTTGTTTAGTCACATTTTTGGAGTTTTTTGTTTTCGTTTGTTTGTTTTTTTGTTTATTTTTTTTTTTTTGCAAATGAATGAAATTCATATAAACTTGGAATGACTTGTGTTTATAATAATTTGCCCTGGTGAAAACACTTCAGGCTTACAGCGAGATGCATGTGATGCAATGCAAAATGCTCTTATGCTGTTGTGCACTTTTGGATGCATGTACGTCTATTTTGTTGGGTCTGTAACCAGAGGCTCCTACTCCGAGTCTCAGGTGTTAGTAGAAGAGCTGAGCATGTCTCAGCATAATGACTCATTATTGATGCTAATGATGTTCTGCTCATTATTTTTAAACAGGCTCTAGAAATAAACAATTATCGTCACCTACTTTTCATTATGCTCCCGGCCAAAATAATTTGCGGATATGAAAGACAAAAAAAATCTGTAAGACTGGAAAGCTTGCATGTGTAACCTAACTTCATTAATGTGGCTAAATTGCTAAATTAACATCATATCTGCAGCATATCTGAAGTTGCAAAACATGTTTTTTTGTTGGTTGATTGATGTTTATTGAAGAGTATACCATTATGCAGACTCTGCCCAGCATTTTTCCATGCGGAGGATGGAGAATGTGTCTGGACTAAAAAATGTCCCCCTTCTGTCCCTCGGTACTGTGAAATGGGATCAGATAACCTCAGCGGTGCAATTAGCTTCAGAAATCTGAGGCTGAGCCAGTCAGTCCAGTTCCAGAGAGCTACATTGGGGCAGATGCTCCATGCTGACCGCAATGGTCAACCAAAGTCCTCAGAGTTCTGGGAAAAACAGGTCATTTTCAAAGATCTAGTGCCCCAGCTTGTGTATGGTAAACCATCTAGCATTTGCATGCATGACATGCTCATTCAGCTCAACGCTCTCATAAATGGCTAAAGTGATCAATGAAACAAAAGCTGAGAACTAAAGTCAATATGTTAGGATCTAATCTGAAACAAAATCATTTTAAAACGCATATAGAAGAAGAATGGCATTGTGCATCTTTCATCTAATGTATTACTCCCTTTTAGAGATAAGTGAGCATGCATACAGGATATATAAAGTAATTAGATTCTCTCATCGTAGAAAGGAAAATCCCTGCAGTGGTCATATCTGATTACAGACTTAAAAATAGCAGTTTAATCCAGCCATGTTCATTTTTTATTATTATTGCACAGAGGTTGTTCTTCATAGCTCAGAAGACCTAATTGAGATCTTAGCTTGACTTTTGTCAGATGTTTCTCTGCTTAGGAGAGAACAGCTGAAATATGGTTGTGTTTTATGCTAATTTGACTATTCAATAATGTCTGATTTCATATTAATCTCATATTAATGAGATTATAAGGGTGTTCTGTCAGTACAAAATCCGAGAAGCAAAATACTTCCATATAATCTCATTGCTCTCAGGAGAATCAACTGAAATACTGAAGCAATCTCTTGTGTGACTGAGCAGTAGAATTCAGTGCAAACAATTTAGCGTTGGAATACAACTCAATACAACTGTTTATACAGCTTGCTGTAAACAAAATGTTACCTTCTGTATTCAATTCAATGACTTTTAAAAAATAAATAAAAGCATAGATTTGCGATCTCTGACCCAGGAGCTAAAGTCTACAGAGCCAGAGGTAAAATCAGTGCACACATGGCATGAACCCACCAAAGTGATCGAAATGAACTGCGTGGACTGGAGGCGTGAACTGCTCTGGCACCCAGATCAAATCATAGTGTTTGTATATTCAGCAGACAAACTGAAGTAAAGCCAAGGCCAATGCTAAGCAAATTCAGGGTTCAAAAAGTCAAACCCAGATCCCTTTGGCAAACAATCCCAGTCTCCCGCGCGCTTCTGTGGTCGTGGCTGAATATGAAGCCAATTCACCCAGCTCTACTTTCATTTCTAAAAGGTGAGCTAACTGGCATGTTGTTTACTCTGGATCGGATCATGAGAGAATTCCTCAGTGATAATTTTAAGCCAAGCCGTATGAATTATTGCAGACCTCCAAAAAAAGAAACTCTATATATTATTTACAGATTGTCCTATTGTCACTTCCATGGCTAGTGGCAGCTTAAAGGGATAGTCCACCCAAAAATGTAACTTCTGTCATCATATACTCATGTCGTTCCAAAATCATATAATTTTCTTCTGACAAAAGACAAAAAAGTCTCACAAAAGTATTCAAGGACAAACCTCATATTTTGAGTAAAGGTTACAATAGAGGGCAAGAATGTAAGTGACTAAAAACTACATTTCAGATTTTCAACAAACAATCACTTAATTGTGATTTTTAATAATGTTTTTCCAAGATTCTCACAAAGGCTGAGATTATTTTATAAAACAATTTAAATAACTTTCTATTTTAATAATTTATATAATAAAAAATAGAATAAAAGAGAGAATTTAATTTTTTTTTTAAGTTTGATAAATCTTCATAAAACTATTTAGCATCTATACAATATTGATTGTTTGTTTGTTTAAAATATATACATATTTTTATTAGGCTCCTCTGAAAATAACACTGGAATTTTCAAGGCATTAAGAAGTAAATTTGATAACAGCAGTTTCTGTTTTGTAGGTCTAAAGCATGTGACATTGCAAATTTAATGTATAATCAGAAATTAAGCAATGGGAGATGTAAACAGAGGTATCACATCATCACTGAAATCCAACACACAGTGTTGTCATAGAAACAAGCACTGAAATGCCACATCGCAATCATGTAATTCGATATTGTGTTTGTCTGCTGGTTAATGTCCTTCAATCTCTCTCAGTTGTCTGTATAGTGAGGGATCAGGGGCAATATTCTGATCTGTTATCCCTCGGCAGAAAAAAAGCACATGAGCGTCAAATAGAGAACCCCAGCATATCGGGATCTCGCTGTCATTTTTTGGCATTTTCGAGAGAACATTTGGTAAAGGCCATAGGGGGTTATTAGATGAATGCTTTCTGTGTAATGAGAGCTCTGGCTTAATAACATTAGCTTGGATCACAGATGAAAAGTACTGTCTATAAAGCTTACGCTGACCGAAAGTCTCTCTTGCACTCAGCAGCGTTCACGCTTTGAAGTGTCTGCGCAAAACAACAGCCAAAGACAGGAAGTACATGCCTCAGCTTCAAACCGTTGGGCGTGTTTCAAAATTGTTTCATTTTCCCCATTTGGTTTTGTTCCCCGATCAATCAAAACAGCGTAAATCAAGCATCCACTCTTTAAGAGCAATCTTTGAGGGCCTTTTTTAATGAATGCCTCAAAGACAACAGCAAAGGTGGTCTCATGTTTATATTTATGCACTTATGTATTTGATGCTGCTGCATTTTCCAGATAAGGGCCTCCCTTTATGTTTGAATATATTTCTAGTTACTCAAAATGTAGGTGGATTCCTCAAATAAAACCCAAAGCCAAAAACTGCGCGGCTTAGAGTTTCACTAATATTGAATGAAATCAAATCCTCCTAAAGTCATATGGTTATCTTCTTAGTGTAATGATGCAGATGGTAGTTTTGAGTATCATTTACTTGGACATTTGCTAACTGTCCACAAGACTGACAGATGCCCTACTTTAGGTGGTCACAACAGTCAGCCGGAGTCCATTACCAACACAGCTGTTACACATGAGTTTCTGGCAGGACTACCATTGCCCCCTTTTTTCCCCCCTTATTTGGATTGTTGTATTGTTGTAGCCCTCTTTTGTTTGTGTAATTATTACAGTAGGGTACAATGAAGCTAAAGGCCGCCCACAGCTTGCTTACTTCTGCTTCTAATGTTTACAACAATCAACATATTTCATTGGATATTGATGGAGCAGCAAACGTTTTGTGAAAATAAATGGCCGATGTGTATTTTTATTTAAAAGCATTTAAAAGAAATCTTTTTGACCTCTTTAATGTTGCAACAAGAGGGAATTTTTTTAATTCACACGGATCCACAAAAAACAACTAAAAATGCTGTATTATGCATGGCAGGCAATTGGTGATGTCTTTTGCTAATGAACAATCATTCCCGTTTTCACAAATCTCAGTTAACACTAAAATGATAATGCTATTGTTTTCCAAAAAACATGCATTTTCAGGTCCACAAAACACCCTTAGTCATGTAAATGAACAGCTAGACAGTCTTGTAAACGACCGCTTAACCAGTAGAGATCATGAGTTAAATTCTCAATGAATGCAGAACCTAGCAAAATGTATACCTTTGTTGCAAAGTAAGTTGCTTTAGATTGAAGTGTCTGCCAAATGCATAATATATAAGGGATAACGTAAGTGATAATTTCAGAGATTCTCATTGGCTACATATCTGTAACATTTTCCTTATTAACATTTGTCACAGAAACAATACCACTGTGGATGATGTCACTTTGTTTTGCAAAGTCTGTGCTATGGTAGAAGGCTATATATTTCTGAAAAAGCAACTTTTTTATCTGTGAGTTTGTGTTGTAGGCCTATGTACACAACCAAAGTAGGCCTATGTGAGAGAAAGAGACCCAATAATTCTAATTTCAAAAACAATCAAATCTAAAACATAAAAAAACAAGTTTATACAGTCTCAGTCTTAATACATCTCAGTAAGCACTTGTCTTTTTACCAATGTATGAGACAGAAACATATAGGTCTACCCAACCAAAACAAGACAGAGTGAATAAAAAATAGGCTAAATGATTCATTCTAATATATCCAATGAAATTATTCATTCTGACATTCTAAAACAGCCATAAAACCAAGTGTGCAGGCTAGCCTGCAGTAACTGCTAATGTTGAGTCCATGTGCTAATAAATCTCTGCAAGCACTTTTCCAATACCGAGACTGCACGTGAGTCGTGTGAGTCGTATGTAAACACGATAAATGATAAATAGTTTGCTTGTATGACTTCGAGAGCACATGCAGTCACCATGGAAACGGCGGCAAACAAAGCGCCGCGCTGCTCACCTGTAGGGGTCTCGGGCTGAATGGGCGTCCATGTTACCCGCGTTTCCGTGAGAACCACGTCGTGGCTCTTCTTCCCGATTTGAAAGATGCCTCTCACAATCGGTTCGTCCGGTTTATATTTCTTTTCTGTTCGGCTCTTATCGGCGTCATCCGTGCATAACTGAGGGGCCGAGACGGAGCGTTTCTGCTCTTGCTGCTGCTGTTTTCGCTTTTTCTTTTTTGCCTTGGCTCGCTTTCTCGTCCCACGAGGAGACACCGGTTGCGTCTCGCGCAACTCTTCCTGGCTCTCCGACCACGCGTTTAGAACATTTATCGATTTACACGGGGATTCAAACATAACGTCAAAGCTAGCGGGGCAAAATCGCCTTTGTGTATTGATTTAACGGCTCTCGGTCGCTAGGCTCTTGAGGAAGTTCCTCGTCTCCATGCACCTCTAGAGCGCGCGCACCCGCTGGGCTTTCTTAGCCGAGCACGCGCGCTGCCCTCACTTCCATTAAGTCTGTTATTACTATTTCAACTTTTCATTACATCTGAGTGGTAATTGGAAAACACTATGAGAATCGTTTTAACATTTATTTCTTTTAAACTACAGCGTGTTTCATGTCTACTGAACAGTTAAAGTGTTATTAGTGCTAATGAAACTGATACATATATATATATATATATATATATATATATATATAAATGTATTTATATTAATATAATATTACTATTAGCACTCGCCTGCTAGAAATCAATAGCCCTTGTCGCT
>JAUMHP010000301.1:3261942-3278569 GCA_032361065.1 Enteromius trimaculatus
TATAACTTTTATTTTTAAGAACACTTTAAGCATTAAATTAAAAATATATATATAATATACATATAATATGTTTTTATTTGCAATTTTTTTTTCTTTTGAGTGCTGAGCTGATTTCCATGAGCTTGTTTATTTAATTATATAATTTGCTAATGCGCATAGAAAAAGTTATTTTTTTAATCAAATTTAGATATAGAAATAAAAATGGTTTAGGGTCTTTTAACTAGTTGTTTATTAGCTTGCTAATTAGTTTGCTTATTATTACTAGAATATTAGCCATTTATTATGGCATTATTATTATAGTAGTAAAAAAGCACATATGAATGCCTTGTTCCACATGACCTTATTCCACATCCCTAATCCTACCCAACACCTAAACTGACAAACTATCAAGTTATTAATATTAACAGCAAATAAGGAATTCAATGCATGTAAAGTAAATTAATGTTCCTTATTCTAAAATGTTACCTAAAAAAATGTATTCTATTTCTCTAAGCCGAGCTCATCACACTGCCTTCTGGGGTTGTAATGCTACTTTTACTGTTTGGTAATAATGAGCATGTTCTTCCTACCTTCTTACTTCTGTCAGGCGCTATTGTCAGCCCTCTTCATTAGAATAGCTGACAGCTCAGCAAAAGCATTAGTCCAAAACTTTCTGGTTAATCTCTCTGCACTAGGTAGACGCTGTACCTGTCACCACTGGGAAGAGAACAAGGGCTTTGTGAATTTAATTGCCCGTTAGCTCTTACCGGGCTTTATAATTGACAGGGAAAGAAGTGCATGGTTCAACATTACTATAACCCTAGTTAAATGAAGAAGAATGTTTTAAGAGTATAGGAGGGAGCGTTCAATTCTCCTGCGGGGTCAGTGTGGCGCTGTGTCTTCCTCTGCCGCCCAGCAGCTGTGAGCGGACAGATAAGGATGTGTCAAAGACAGCTGTGACCGGAGAGCACAGGTCCTGTCTGTGCTAATGAGAGAAAAGAGAAAGCCTCCTCTGCACACATACACTGTTGCTCAATACTACATATACATCATTCTCATACAACGGTCTCTATTTATTGATTTTTGTGAAGTTGTGTTTATTTGTTTGTTGTAACCTGCCCTCCCCACTGTCATTGAAATCATTTATTTTATTTTATTTTTTTTATTGTTTTGTTATTTTATTTGTCATTTTAAAGGAGATGGATGAGAGTAAAGAGAAATGTGGGTTGTGACTGTCAGGACTTCCATTGTACTGTGTGCATGTGTATATATATACTGTATATGTATATATATATATATATATATATATATAATGAATTTTCATTTTTGTGTGTACTGTCCCTTTAAAGCATACAAATTGTGTATGTTAGCATCTATAATGGGAAAAAGACAGAGCGTTTCATGTTTTCAGTGTCTTTTTTATCTCTCAGGTTGAGTTTATTGCTCTGGTTTTCATTGGAAAGCTGTGTTTGGTCAGGGCTGGGCTGGTTTATGTGTTGCTCGGGGACACTCACACACTGCAGAAGTGATGTTCACAGCTCACTCTCAAGGAAAAGCAGCCCATCTCCTGAGATGAATGAGTGCGTGTGTTGATAGAACTCTGTCTCATCCGTCAGGACCTGTACCTGCTCTGCTAGTAACATGACCAGATGTAGGTCTTAAACCAGGACACAGCGGGTGGAGGGTATTCCTGTGAATATTTCATGGGAGGTGCTGAGCCACTCGTGTCTGAAATAATAATAATAAGAATAAAAGTAGTTACTGCAAGAAGTGTTATTTTAGTGAAGCTGTGAAGTCTGTCTGGGTTTAAAGGGTAAGTTCATGTATATATACATATATATATATACTGTGTGTTTATGTACGCATACATATATCATGTACAAAAACATTTAAAATGTGATTAATTACATTAATAACAGCGCACATGATGTCACATGATTCTTCAGAAATGAAAAAAAAATTATTTGTCACATTTGTTTAATTTAATGAATCTGTATGTATAAGAGCTGCACGATTCCGGATAAAATGAGAATCACGATTTTTTGCTTAGAATGAAGATCACAATTCACTCTAATTCTGGGGAACTTTTTTATTTGAAAGATTTACCCCTGAACATTAGGTTATCAAACAGCAGTAAAATAATACATAATACTCTTTGCTTTAAATTTAAAGAAATGTAATGAAAAATAATGTAAAGAAAAAAAAAATCACTATTAAACATTAAGAAATTAAACATTATATATAAATTATATATAAATATAATTTATTTTATATTTTATAGATATGCCTATTGTTTGTTTAGTAACTATTGATGCGAGACAAATTATATATAACACAGCTAGTACATAAGAATAGTGAGTCTTTCTATTTGTCCAGAGCCCAAAGGCCTATTTGAAACCCCAAACTGATTTATTAATTTTACAGAATGATACATAGCCTATTCAATCTAGCCTACTGTAGTACAAGCTGTGATTCAGCTGCGCGCGACAAACGCTGCCAGTATAAAAGCACAGCCGGCGCGCGCTGCTCCTGCTCAGCCATACGCACGCTTCCAGCCGCGAGACGGAACTCAACGAGGAACGTGGAGTATACCCGGCCTGACGCGTGCGGTGTGAAACCGGCGTAACAAGCACATCTGCCCGCTGCCCGCGCAAAACTGCACGTGACGTGCTATTAGTGCTTGCGTGTTATCTCGAGATCAGGCGAGTTACGCTTGTCTCCTGTCCTTAAAAATATAATTGGCTGAATCATATAAATGCTGGATTAAGATCGTGTGGGGGGTCGAATCGAGATGGCGATCTTTTAACGATAAATTGTGCAGCTCTATTATGTATCGTTAGTCTGAATTATTAACTGTTCCCCTGGATTTTTTTTTACTTCTGATGTGTAATGTGTGGCTTTTTATTATTATTATTTTTATTATTTATCATACTGCACTGCCAAGGCTAGTGTCAGATGACCACCTGAAGTCCATTCACTTCATATTACTCTCAAAAACAGTTCCTATTTGATTTGATTTGCCTCTGTGAAACACAAATTAATGCAATGAATGCTTTCGGGAAATAATAATGACTATTTGTACAGTTAATGTCAATAAAAATGTAAAAAGCTGTCTGGTTTAGCGAGTAGCCTTGATAAATGCCGACAGTAACTGAATGCACTGCAGAGTGTTCTGGCTACAGTAGGGAAGAGCTTAGATAACAAAGTGGTCTTATTAATGGTAGCAGAAGTTGTCTCTTTGGCATCTGAGGCTGTTGATTGGTCAGAACAGAGCGACTCCAATCACTTCAGTCTGGGTTCTTCTCAGCTGCATACAGCAGGTGTTGTTTGAGAAGCGGATCTGGGCTTGATTAGGCCTTTTGATTGTGTACGGCTGAGGAGGGAGACCCAGTGGGTGAGTCTGGGACCTGTGAAGACGTAAATGAGGTGATTTGGAAGAACTGCACTAATTGAACAATTTTCTGCTATTGCTTTTTTATATATCATTTGAAAATCATTCACATTTGGGCTTCTGGCCAGATTGCTTTTTTTGGGATTCTTGTAGCTCGTGATTGTCTTATGTCCCATTTACCTGTACTGTACATGTTTCTTTTTTCAGTGTTTTACATGGAATTAGATTAGAAGTCCCAAAGGTGTTTTATTATGTTAAACCACTGGAAATGGCAACAAATGGAAAAATTGATGGCCTCTTGTAAAAGCGCATCAATGCATTATTGGTGTAGTCGTGTGCCTAGTGCTGGGCAAGTCTGTTGTGATGGGGCTTGCGTAAAAAGTGTAAAATATGAAAAAGCTCCTCTGTTGTGGTTGCATACAGAAGGTGGAGAACAATGCAAAATCCCCCCCAAAAAGTTCTAAAATAATTTAGATTTTAGATTTACCTATAAATTAGGTAAATGTAATAATTTCAGTAACAATATAATAATATAAATATAAATAAATAAATAATTGCTAGAATTATTGGGTCTGTTCTGGTGCCGTTGCAGGGGGAAATCAGTGCAGAATAGCAGTAATAAAATTATAAAATGATTATAATAAAATGTAAGCATAATTAAATTAATTATAATAGACATGGGATGTTCTGTTCTGGTGCCGTTGTGTACAGCAGGGGGAAACAATACACATTTCCAGTAATTAATTTAAAAAATAATTACATTATAATTAAATTAAATAATATGTGTATTATAATTCGTATATAAAAAATGAGTCATAAGTCTGTTTTGATGTGTTGCGTACAGCAGAGGGAAATTTGTGCATTTAAAAAAGTTCTAAAATCAATTATAATTAAATCTAATACAAATAATAACCGTGCAAAATAAATAGGCTTATCAACTTGACTTCTCATATCTTTAATTGTAGCGTGTCCAATCCAATTCCACCTTCAATCTTCCATTTTCATTCTAACTTTATCTGCATACTGTTAGGTCTGTGCAGTTCGTGGTATTAATGAATGTCAGTGCTATTGTTAGTTGGTTTAACAGTCTGTGTTTGGTTGCTGCTTGATGCCCAATATAAAATAGAGACAAATCTGGTTTGTTCCCGCAGGTGGAACGTGGTGGGCATCCAGGGCTCTCTGATGAGCTACTTCACTGAGCCCATATACTTCTCCAGCATCATCCTGGGCAGCCTGTATCACGCTGATCATCTGTCCCGAGCCATGTACCAGCGGATCGCTGACATCGAAGACCTGCCCCAGCAATTCTCCCTCAACCGCCCCCTGCTCAGCGGTAAGACAACATCACACCGGCTCGCATTTTCACTCCCAAATCATTGAAAATGGCACCCATGTCAAATTGTATTACCATTTACAAGATGGACAGTTTCCCCCACTCGCCTTCAATTTCCTTGTGGTTTGATGAATTACTGGAATTTAGATGGGCCTGCTCTCCACTGCCGGTCTTTTCAGTAATTCACACCGTGCCTCAAATCCCAGATTCCCCTGCTGATTTCTCTCATTCTCTCACATGCTTTTTTTTTTTTCTAAAGATGGAAAATAATCTCACACAGCCTATAGCTGGGCTGGCAAATGCTAGTCAAAGTGTAAAGGGGTAAAACAAAAGTTAAGCTGCTTTTTAGGTCATGTGACCCTTACATATTAACAATACATATTGTTTAAAATCATTAAATATGAGACAAATACTGTGATTATTCAGTTAAACTCAGTGTTTATTTTGAAAACTCAAAAGTTTATTTTGAACTTTTTTCAGTCATATACAGTAAATGTGCAAACCTACTTGGAAAAACCACACTATTAGTGCTTCTTTAAAGCATAATTCCCTGTTCATCATTGTAAGCTTCTTTTAAAACAATCTGTGTTGCATATAAATGTGGCAATATATGTAAAGATCACTTGATGGCTTTTTCAAAAGAACTGAACTATTTAATGCTACTTAAATATCTTATTTAAGTTAGTAGCGTTTCTACTTTAAGTGGACACCGGTTCCTTATTAAAGACTTACTTGAGTTGTTGAAATGTCTTTAAGAAAACGTTGGCTGCTTTTGGAGAAGTATATACGATGAATTGAGTACATATCCTTTCTTACTTTGTGCCTCAAGAGAAACACCCGACACTGCTTTTGCACTTGGTTACATCAGATTCCCAGCAGAACTATCTTTTAATGGCTCACTGCTGGAAATCTTCATTTGATGATGTGTCGTGGGAGGTTGAGGCATAGAGTACTCGACCCGAGCTCAAAGAACAACCCTTGTGCATGTGTCAACTCTTTTTCTTCTTGTCGTCTTGGTCTGCAGGTAAAGAGGTACTGTAATTCAGTGCAATGAGCCATTTGTGCTTCTTGAAATATTGCATAATAGTATATTATTTAATATACTTTTTGTATTCATTTAAACTTAATAAGATAAAAAAAGCAATATTTTCTGCTTTCTGGTTTATTTCCAGAATAGTCTGTTCTGTTACATTTTTCTGTGCTCCTTTGGAGTGTAAGACTTTTAAAAAGGCATCAGACGTCTGTCGAGGGCCTTGAGAGAGACACATATACACTCATAAGTATGATTGTTTACGTTTATCAATTCAAAATATTGTTTCATATCATACAAAAGTGTATTTTTTAAAAGTCTATATTTTTTATATTAAAAAAATGTAACGAATGGCTAAAAGAAGGTCATAAAACACGTAACATTCCTAAAGCTTTAGACGTCTACTGAATAAACAACATTGAGCACATCTGTGTTCTGTCGTTGAAAACATAAGCCTTGAAACAAATGTTGTCTTATTTGTTCAAAGGAATACCTTAATATTAATTCATCCATACAGCTGGATGTTTTAACGCATGAAGGCCGTTTCTGGGTGTGATATTCTACTATGGTCAGCGTGTTTGTGTGTTTGCAGGAATCAGTAACGCTGAGGCCCGGCAGCCAGGAAAGGCTCCTAACTTCAGCGTGAACTGGACGGTGGGAGATCAGGCTCTAGAGGTCATTAACGCCACCACAGGCAAGGATGACATGGGCAGACCCTCACGTCTCTGTAAGCACGCCCTGTACAGCCGCTGGGTGCGACTACACTCTAAGGTACCACCGTCACAGATTCACTTCCAACCTTACTGCAAGACTTGGCTTAAGAAAAATAAAGAAGCAAATTAAAGATGTAATTTCTGGGTGGGGGGGTGCATTTACATTTTAGTCATTTAGCAGATGCTTTTATCCAAAACGACTTAATCATAACAGTGTGTGTATGTGTGTGTGTATATATATATATATATATATGTGTGTGTGTGTGTGTTTGTGTTTGTGTGTAATATGCACGGGTTGAATTAAATTTCCTTACTAATGTCAGTAAAGTTTACAAAAAGATCTCAAACATTTACAAACACTATAAATATTTATTTTAGTTCCCGTCACTCCTCAACAAATCTTTTAATTGAACAATATTTAGAACAGAGCATGAATCTGTGTTTAAAACAAAGTGCTGTTCATTTTATAAAAAAATGTTGAACTAAGTTGTTGTTTTTTTTTGTTTGTTTTTTTTAAGCAATGCTGAAACTATCAGCGTGTTGGAAATGCAAATAAAGTTTGCATTGTTTACCAAACGCATGCACTTTTGTGTTCTTGACATTAATTGCATTATAAAAGTTGCTTTAGAATAGAAGTTTATTAGCTTGCCTATTATTAACATACTGTATTGGCTGTTTTATGGCACATATTCTGCATGACCGTGTTATATATCCCTAACCCTAACTTAACAACTACCTCACCAACTATTAATAAGCAGCAAATTAGGAGTTTATTGAGGCAAAGGTCATAGTTAATGGTTTAATAGTAAGAACTGAATCTTGAAATTAAGAGTGACCATATAAAGTTATAAATATATCTTTTGTATTTGTATTACAAAATTGTATTTTGTATTTTATAAAACGGTTACTTCCATTGCTGGATTCTGATTGGTCAGCCGCTTCACCCAACAGTTCTGTGTTTCACTGAGCAACACCCTTAGCAACATAAACAATCAATAATACAGCATTAAACTGTTCTGTGTATTATGTATTTTGGTTAAATTAAATGTCTGTTGTTTATGTTATGTTTCATCTTTCCTTATCTAATAAAAGTTGCTCATGCAGATGTTTGTGAAAGTACACTGTTTCCGACGTGTGAAAGGAATATTACTGTATCTGTTAGTTTTCTGTTTCAGGTATGATTATATATGTTAGTTTACAGTGTAAACTTAACACTGTAATGACGCTTGCAATCTCACGCTACGCAGAATCAGTCCGTTGAAACTAAAAGACGGAAAACAGACATTTTCGTGCTGAGAGATAAGCAGTTGTATGTGTGTGGGAAAATATCATATATGCTGTTAAATAAATGATGCAGCGGATGATAAACTATTCTGTTTTTCTTTACTATTCTGTGGTACATGTAACTGTTGTATAAAAGCTATAACGGTGTTGTTAACCCCTTCAGCCATGATTTATTCACATTAAAGCATGGCCTATCGTACCTTATTGCTTTTATAAAATGGTTAGATAATTATCTTATTTTACAGTATGTTATTGTTAACTATGCTTAATCTGTATTGTAGTATATAGCAAAATAGCGCTAACACAAACAAATAATAGTATCTTTATTTCTTTTTCTGTAGCTTTTGTCAACCCTGCGAATCAAAGTGCCCAAGCCCAGCTCATACCACGAAGCCAAACAAGCAGCGGTGGAGTACCATACGGCCAAGCAAACGCTCATCAAGGCCTTTCACAAAGCGGGTCTGGGCGCCTGGGTGAAAAAACCCATAGAACAGGACCAGTTCTCGCTGAACTCTTGAAGAGGGAACATAAAAAGACCAGGACATGACAACAACCAGCTGTTAATACTTCACTTGATGTGTGCGGATGTGTGTGTGTGTGTGTGTGATACTGTTTGTCCTCAGACAAACTAAGAGCCCTTTAGTGTCTGTCATTTTGCTCTCTTTGTGTGAATCATGACTCTGCCTTTTTAATTTGTAATGTAGAATCAGATTTTCATCTAACGTATGTTTGTTTTGAAGTAAGCGGCATTAGCCTTCAGCAGATAACAGGACGTAATGTCATTTGTAACTGGAATTTAATTTTATTTTTTTCATAAGAGAGGGTTGTTCTGAAAAAACCTCGATGCCGTAAATGTGCACGTTACGTGGCTTCAGGTCGACCACACCGCCGTGCGCACGGGTCTGAAGGTTTCCTGGTCCAGCCTACCCAAATGCTGGCTCACCTTTTTGAGCATGGTTCTCCTTGATATGCAAAACATAAGCATATTTATATTTTTTATTCCGTTCCCTCCGTATTTTTAGAAGGGGAAGATTCACATAGATCAGAACTATACCGCATGGTCCCTTTAGATAGACAAACTTATTTTGTCAGGACTTTAGTGTAGAATTAGCGTACGCCGTCTTTCTAGTAAAATAGATTTCCGATTTTAATTTGACCTCGGAGGGAAACTTGAATTTTTTGCATATGGTTTCTACGTAAGCTGTATTCCCAAACGATGATATCAATTGGAAAATGAAGTAGTCTTATGAATGCAACCAAAGTGCATTGATGTTATTAAACCATTTGTCGTGGCTGTTGAAATTTCTCAGAGGTCTTAAATGCATGTGCGATTTACATAAGGCTCAAAGACAGCCCTTTATTCTGGGTTCAATACTTTACTGGACCATTTTAGAAGCCCTGCTTTTTAGGTGTCTACAATGTATTGACTTTAAGCTGCATGGAGTCCGTCGGATCAGATTTCCCAATGAACCCGATCTGCTCATGTGATTGAGCTAAACCTGTGTTAAAGGAATAGTTCATCCCAACGTGAAAATTCACCCTCGTGTCGTTCCAAGACTTTCATAAAGAAAAAGACCAAAACCTGGAATCATGATGCTTTTATCTTTCTGGATGAGCTCTTCCTTCAACCTTCATGCTGCATTTAGTCACTGCGGGATTGAGAGCAGGGCATTGTGGGAACTTTTCAAGATGGCAGAATGGTCTGTAAAATGCACGTTTATTATTGACAAAAGCCATCTCTGCATGCGGAAGCGAGGGTTTGCAGAGGCGACTCTGACTTTCACTTTATCCTTGCGACTTGTTTGAGGATTCTTTTTGTTTTTTTATTTCCTGCATAGACCTGAATGCCTACATTCCTCCTCAGAGATGCTTCTGTAAGACTGAATTCAGCTGTGTCCTTGAGGTTTCCCCTCTTGTGCAGATTTGTGCTGTAGGAGGGTCTGAGCCTGGAGCTCAGGTGCTCTTTGATTTATGACTTATCCAGTGCAGCATGTTTGACTGGTAATGTTATTGAGAGCTGAGAAGCAGGAGTATTTCTATACAGATCATTCATTTTTTAAAGTTGGGCTTTGGTGGTTTTCAGATTCCAGGAGTGTTGCTGTATAATGTAAACTCCTGGTGGGATGGCCAACATTTCGGGTATGATTTTACACATGAAAGATACAAGGCTGCATTTGAATTTAAAGGAGTAGTTGACCCAGAAATGAAAAGTGTGATTTACTCACACTCAAACCTGTATGCTGCAAGCCAAGCTCAAAAATGACAAAACATCATCATAAAACCAGCATAACATTACTCTATATGACTTCAGCATTACATGTTAGATCTTGGGAAGCGTTTCTATGAGAAAATGATTTAAATGTAAGAATTTATTTACTAGAAATACAGTGTTGAATATGCAGTACAGTTTTGTTCAAAGGTTTGGATAAAAAAAAAAAGAATTGTGAAATATTACAATTTAAAATAACTGATGTCTATTTTCATATATTTTAAAATGTAATGTATTTCTATTATGAATTTTCAGCATCATTACTCCAGTCTTAAGTGTCAAAAATCTTTCAGAATTCCTCCTAATATGCTGATTTGGTGCTAATAAACATTTCTTTGAATTATCAATGTTGACAACAGTTTATTTAAAATAGAAACCTTTTTTAAGAATGTAAATGTCTTTACTGTCAATTTTGAGCAATTCAATGCTTACTTGATGAATGTATGTTTTTTTTTTTTTTTTTTTAATGTTACTGACCCCAAACTTTTGAATGGTATTGTACTGTATGTAAAATAACATCTGAGAGCTGCAGCAGAAGGAAAGGTTTTCAATGAATACGTGTCTTGTACATCTAATACTGACTATGTTATTGAGTTGGTTTATGGTCCTTTTATGGGTTTGTGCACCAAGGTGACCAATGAACAGCCGCGTTAAGATTGTTGAAAACCTTCGGTGCCAATAGCCTCATTAAAATGCGTACGCCAAATAAGAACAATAACTCGTAGTACTGATATGCAAAAAATGGACTTGTGTGCGTATTATATGCAGTTTTCATGTACATACTGTATGATATGTATCTACTCCACAACCCTAAACCTACCCATGACATCGCATATATACCCTAACCAAAGTTAAAGGGTTAATTCACCCAAAAAAATGAAAATTCTGTCATTAATTACTCGCCCTCATGTTGTTCCAAACCCATAAGACCTTCGTTCATCTTGAGAACACAGATTAAGATATTTTTGATGATATCAGAGACCCATCTGTCCCTCCATAGACAGCAATACAACTGAAATGATCCAGATCCAGAGACATCGGTAAAACAGTCCATCTTACATCAAGTGGATTAACTTCAGTTACATCATTTAAACAACAACCGTTGTTGTCCCCTGACTTCGCCCTGTAAACAAGGCTGATCACCTCAAATACGTTAAAGTGTGCGCATGGACTGCGTTGTGAAACTATCTAAAATAGCAGATTCTCTCAGGAGAAAAGAATGGTCTTATTTTTGTTTTCTTTGCTCAAAAAAAGTACTCTATAGCGTCACAACACTGAACACACATAGCGTTGCTCCACTGATGCCACATGGACTGTTTTTATTGATGCTTTTACTATGTTTCTGGATCTGGGATTGTTTCAGGTGTACTGCCGTCTATGGAGGGACAAATGGCTCTCTGATTTCATCAAAAGTATCTTAATTTGTGTTCCAGAAGATGAACGAAGGTCTTATGGGTTTGGAACAAAATGAGGGTGAGTAATTAACGACAGAATTAAAATTTTCAATTTTCAATCTTTTCAAATCAGTACTACAACTTTTTGTTTTTATTTGGTGTACTACGCACATTTCTGACATCGGGTAGGCAGCACGTCCCGAGTTCGAATTCCCAAATCTCACTTAACTTCCTGACAGACAACAACACCAAAAATAAATCTTACCAAAAAAAAAAAGGATTGTTCTATAGCTCTAATAGGAAAAGATATACAGCATACAAAGTTGTAAAGATGATTTTAGAAAGGTCAACTATTTCTTTAAATCTTTAAATGGTTCAAAGTACTGAGTCTTCTATGAAATCAGACCTCCTTCATCCTCACCACGGTCATTCCATTTTTCCTTTCGATGGCATCAGGTTTCTCCAGAGGGATTGTTGTTGATTTTAAACCTTTTTAAAGAAACCAGCAGTATGCGTGCTTGTCCGTCCATCCGTTCGTTCGAGTGTGTTCGTTTGTGCACCTGCTGCTGAGCCCAGTTGGCACTCTGCAGAGACATCATGGCAACAAGACTGAGAGATTGCTGTGGAATCTTCACCAAAGATGTCACTTTCTTTTCCTTTCGAAGCATTTAAACCAACGGAGACTATTTTTTAAAAGACAAGAAGGTTATTGGTGCAAAGATTGTTCAGCATTTTACAGTTCTGCCTTGTTTTGTTCGTTCACTCACTAATGTATTTTTATTTTTAATGTGTGCGTTTGAGTTGGATCAGTCAGGACTGGGACGCGTTCTTCATTATTCTCAGTACACGGTGGATGTACTGCTGTAAATATATTGTGACCCTCTCCAATGCCGTTACAGTAGACTCCTTGCATAGGTATTACCAATTTTTTGTTTTTTTTTCTCTCAACAAGCAACATGCAGTTTGGTTTTAAGGTCTTTACTCTAAATGCCAGGGCGGCCGTGTCCTTGCAGAGTGCTGTAATGTATTTCTGACGGACCTGTATGAGCGTATGGGGATCTGCAGTACTGTAATGATTAATGACTGTAGACTTTGACTCCCTTTTGCTCTAATGGAAACGATTACGGACCGAAATTAATGAGCACAGTCGGTTCTACATAAATGTGGCTCAGCAAAAAGTAGCTCTTTCTGCTGGTGACACTTTTCAAGGACGGGAGACTTTTGGGATTTTTTTACTACCAAAAAAAAAAAAAAAGTCCTTTCTTTTGCATCATCCTAATTTCTTCTTCACCTTCTCTTCGGCTGTCGTCTTCTGTTACTGGGGATTTTGATGGCGTGAGACGCCAGTTGATGATGTCACGATTTTTCCTGTTCATTTTGTTGTTGTTTTTTTTCCTTTTGAGAATCTGAGCCGCGTCTTAGCGAAGAGTCCTGACTTTCGTCCTCCTGGTCCTGGTCAGCCTGTTTCTAAACGTCTTGTGATTTGGTGACTGTACAGTGGAGTCCGGCGGTGGTCCAGCTCGGTGTCAACTCGATCTCGGACCACCCCGTCTTTTGCCTGTCCTTCGTAATATCCACATGGGTCACCTGCATGAGCTACTTCACCGAAGCTGCACCCAGCATGACGACATAAGGACTTGTATGTAGAAAAAGGAACAAAAATAGATCTATATATACATAAGCAAAAAAAGAGAGAAAGGAATAAAAAAGATCTTAGTTTACCTTTGCATATTGGTGTCGTTTTTATTCTCTCTCCTTGCTTTTTTGATTTATTCAGAGTGTATGTACCTCACAGAGAGAAATATATATATAAATATATCTGTGACTCTGTTCCAGTACCTGAGCTGCATTGCTGCTGTGAGAGACTCAACATTGATTCCAGTGTTTAGCTTTAAACCTAATAGTTTTAAAGCTAGATTTTAAGCTAAAAATTTGATAATATAAGCATTAAAGTGTCACATACTGTGAACTAGTTAATTTTTAATTAGGTTGAACTAGAATGAGTTCTTTAATACATTTATAAATTGATATTTATAAACAGGTCTTTTTGATGGCAGTATGAGTTGGAGGCAAACAGCATTACAGCTAAGTTTTGATAACACTTTCTATGAAGCCTGTATAATAAATGATAAGGGTATTCTTAAGGCATTATAATGAATGAATAATGCATTATAAATACATTTATAATATGTTGTTTCGTCTTATAATATTCATGAGAACAATGTGTTATAATATTTACTTATTTGTGGTTACAGCTTTTAATATGATCATTTATAGCACAACATGATTCATCTCCCGTTAAGATACAATGGATTATATTGCTCATAGTTATAATGCATTATAAGTCTCATATCTTGCTTTTTTAATTATTTAATTTTACTTAAAGTGAACAAAAACCACTTAATATCATTGTATTACCACTTTTTTGTTGCTGTTGCTGCTTTTTATAATATCAGTTTGATTGTACTGATGATTCCCTTTAGACAGCTGTTAATGAGTAACTTTGCAATTACACGTCGACTAGGATTCATTAGAGTATTACAGTAGTAGTGTGTAAAGCTAAATATAGTAGTAGCTAAATATATGCTAATTTTGATGGTTCCTAAACAGACATACTGAGTATATTCCAATACAGATTTTACTCAGTTTTACGAATTATATATACGTAAAGTATACGTACAAGATGGAAAAGGCCTTGAATCCATAACACATAGATCTACCTTTTTAATTACTTTATTGATTTAGCTTAGTTAAAGGTTTTTATTATTGTTGTTGTTAAAATTGTTTCTAGAAGTGCCAGATCTGTAAAATTGACAGATCTGTGTTACTTCGTAATATATAAAAATAATTATGAAGCAACGGCAAGTTAAAAATGTAATTTATTTTGTAAGACAGTATTATTTGCTTAAAAAAAACACACCCGATAATCCTTTTTACAACTTTGCACGATAAACAAATTACAGTCTCCTTGAACATGTTATTCTGTTTGGAACAACCCCTCAGAATGTCTAAGATGACTTTTCTCCCTTTTAAGTACCCTATAAAGGGACCATTTATGCCATCTGGAGCACAGTGGATGTGAAACAGTGTGTGTGTTTGCTGCATTGAAATGTCCCTGTATACTGTAAAACAACAACTCAAAGTGATCTTCCTGTGATCAGTGCTGTTGACACCCACTCTTGTTACAGATCTCGACGCTGCACAAAGTCTGTGTGCTTTTTATTTCTCGCACAAGCAGAAACTGCTGTCAGGTTTAGCATTCCTCCGCAGTCCCACAAGCCCCTGTGAAGTTTGCTCGAGGTACTTTCAGGACAGCATTGCTGGAGAACTTCTTCCGAAACTTCTTCCTCGGCCGGTGCACTAGTTGGGAATTCGACTTCATTCATCAAACTAGGTGCATCAACAAATGTTATTTCCCTTTAATTACTTTCCTTCTGCTAAAAAGTCTGTCTCTGACTGAATCTGGTAGAGATATCAGATACATAGTGCTCTTATTAATAATGAATCAGTAACCAGTAGCACAAACGCACTCAAAAACACTGGGATCTGCTTGTGATGTTGGGCTGGGAGTCGGTCTCCCTCTCAAGTCGCAGTTGTCCAGGGAAGCCCTGAAGTCTTCTGCTTTCGCTGAGATCTTAAGCACATGGAGATTCGTGCCTCTCTTCCAGGCGTGCTGGGTGTTGCACCTTCATCTGGATTAATAGAGGGAATTATTCACCAGCTGATATGGGCTGAGAAACAGGCGGTAAATTCACTGCAATAGAGGTTCCCACGCTCATGAAAAGCCTGGAAAATGCAGGGAATTTTTAAATTTGCGTCATTGCGCAGCATGAAACTTTTATTGGCTAAATATTTCTCTTTGTGAGTGTGTGAAATGAAGACCTCCAAATGTCTTTTTTGAGACATTTTTGCAGTAAACTTAAATTTATTCAAAAACAAGTGTGGAGAATATAGTCACTTTATACCAAAAGGCTGGGATTCAGTGTCGTCTTCTTCTTTTGTGTTTCGCAGATGAAAAGTCGTCATGTTGTTTGCAACAATATGATGGGGAAATCAATGATGACAGAATGATGTAAATCCTCTAGTTAAGAAGAAACAGGCAATATAAAGCTAAATGATATCTCAGGATGTCTATCATCTGGAATAGAAAAACATTTACAGTATAGCAGAGAGAGAAAAGACAGACTTTTCCAAAAGTAGTCCAAAGAAACAACTTAGGATATAGAGGGAAAGTAATTTAGTTTTGCTTGTACAAAAAAAAAGTATATATATATAGATTTAGTTATGTTAATTGTAGCTTGAATAAAAACAGAGATGTTGAAGATAGAGCTTTTAGACAAATCCAATCGGAGATATAATAAAAATTGTCCAGACCCCTTCAAGCCTTTGAATAGGCTTAAACGGGTGTTAGCCGTTAAACTTTTTTTATTAAACTTTAATAAAATGTCCCTGACATGGCCCGCTATCCATGCATTTTTGTATGATGAATATCAATATTTCAAATGTAATAAACAGTTTTTTGCACATCTGCTGTCTGTGGAAACCGGAAGCAGTCCTGGCGGATGTGTTATGTGATTAGTGACGAGCAGAGAGAGAAGAAAACAAAACGCCAGTCATGAATTAGAAACACAAACTGATGATTTGTAAAGAAAAATGTAAGAGGATATCACTATAAGCCAAGAGGAGATTTTATTCCTTAGCTAAATTAAGAAAATGTTTTTTTTTTCTTTTGAAACTACATTTCCAACCTGACCTCGCGGCAATTCATATTTATTTTACGACGTGGCTAATTCGTACAAATTTGTACGACCTCACTCGAATTTGTACGAATGACCCAAACCTAACCCCGCCCCCTGAACCTACCCGTCACAGGGTTTTAGACAAATCATACAAAATCGTACGAATTAACACACATTGGACACCTCATACGAATACGTACGAATTGGTCGTGAGACTGTGTTGACATTTCCCAGAGGAAATCGGCCAGGACTGCTTCCGGTTTCCACAAACAGCATACGTGAGAGAAATGTGCTTATTAACTTTGAAATATGGATATTTTTGTACAAAAACACATGGATTCACTACAGGAGGACTTTATTCACCCCCGAGCCGTGCGAGCCGTATTATTACAAATACTTGACATATCTGACCATATGTGACTCTGGCTTACACATAACACACTGATGCACATTTATTAATCAAATCCGTTAAAGGATTGTTAGGCTGCATTAATT
>JAUMHP010000301.1:3278669-3289340 GCA_032361065.1 Enteromius trimaculatus
AAAAATGGTATTTAAACAAATTTTATTTAAAAAAAAATATCGATGTATTGTCACAAAGGGTTGAAATTATTTATTTATTTTTCTTTTGTGTGTTCAGTTTTAGTTAATAGGGTTCGTTTATTAATAACTAAGGCATAAATAAAAATAGTTATGCATACTTTAGTTTATTACAATCTGGATTTTGTAATCTAATCTGTATTTGTTTTTATATTTTAGTTATTAGTTATATTGTGTATTTGCGTCTTTATTAATTAATTTAAATAAAAATTAAGTAATTTAATTTTTAGTTTCAATTATTTAATTATTAATTATATTAAGGGTTTATTTTTGTATTATTCTTTCATTTATTTTGTTATTCTGTTTTGTACATTAATTAAAATGATAACCTTTCTATATATTTAAGACAATGCATTAATAATTATTTACTATTTAATATTATCTGTGTTTCTGCAGTCTGTGGAGTTCTGTAATCTAATCTGTATCTTTTTTATCATCATTATTATTATAATGTAGGCTGTATGTTTCATCCGGTCGGTTTATGCAGGTAAAAGATATGTTTACTCCAGCTGATCTGCGACATGAAGAAACACCTGACATACATTTAGACAGCTACAGTGTCCTCCTGTTGTTTGTTGTTGTCATGGACACCTGTAGCCCTTGACGAGCGCCTAGGTTCCGCGCAAGCGCAGAACCCGCCCAGCGGAGGATTGTGGGATAGAAAGCTATCGCCAGGGCAACAGCAGAGTTTAGCGAGCGGAAATCTGCAGCTAGCAGAACAGTAACGGCGATTAATTACTAAAGAAACACCTTTTACCCCAAATACCGTTTTAGTTTGTTGCCATGAACGAATCTGTAGCCAAAAAGACCCAGGAGACTCTGGGAAAAGTGATCAAAAAGCCTCCTCTGACAGAAAAGCTGCTCAGCAAACCTCCGTTTCGATACCTGCACGATATCTTCAGTGAGGTGAGTTCCTTAAAACATCAGTCTTAGGACATAAGTGCTGTTTTGTTCCCTTCGCCGTCTACATACTTACCTTTATACACTTCAAATCCAGTTAATAGATCTCAAATCGCTAGCCTGCTAATGTAGCCTGCGCATAGCATTTAAAATATGATGTAAGTCTCAGTATATGATTGCCTGATGTCTAAATATCCCCTGTTAACTTTAGTGTTTGAATGGCTAGAGCTTTAGTTTCGGGGGTTACGTTATATTATTTTGTGTTTTGACGGGGGCTAGTGAGCATATATATTTACTAATACAATAACTGTTGAAACACTGAAAGCAATATCATCTTTCTTCTGCCTGGGGTTACTGTCGTTACAGTAAGAGCTCTTGTTGAGCTGTTTACCTGGTTACTAAGCATAGCTCCACATGGTTATGCAAACAAAACTCATGGGTTTGCAACCAAGGTGTACTTGTAGACGATCCTGATGCATTCATGGGATATAACGTTACTTCCTAATTTAATAGTAGAGAATAAAAAAAAAAAGTTTGTCAACTTTTTGTGCTGTTGATTTTGGCAACAATAAATGGCAACAATTGCTAACAAACATCAATATGAAAAAAATTACCACACACTGAACAAATTAAGCTTAAAAATCAGAAATGCAGTGATAATGATTAATTATAATTTATTTAATGTATTCTTGTTTGTTATCTAAAGCCATTTATATCCCATCAATGCCATTTTATGCAGAAATTCTTATATATAATACATATATATAAGTAATTTCTAGCATTTAATCAACTGCCAAGATGTTAAGATAATCAGAATCATCAGTTCTGTAAGGGGTGTGCAAACTTTTGGTCGTGCAGGTGAGTTGGGTATAGACAGTATCAGGTAAAGAAGAGGACAGTTAAGGATGTGTGGGTGTGTTTCTGTCCAGGGATAGGCCCAAGGTTTGTAAGCTCAGCTAAGATTAGCTAGACAGATAGAATCACACACCGTCTGTCCACTGTACGCCTACTCTATGCACCTCTTGAGTTATGCATGTCATAGTGTAATATTGTGTTTAGTTACGTTTTGTTTTCATCTTAAATATTTTGAAAACTTTTTCTCCATCATAATACATTATCAATGGTGTGAACAGTTTACAAAAGTGATGATGACTTTATAACGCTTTGAGTTGCTGCCTATGTGGAGTGTTCCAAATCAATCACTTATGAGGTTTTATTTCACCTTGAGTGCGGTTAGAAGAAGGTGACCGAGAAGGTAGTCTTTATATATTTGGATGAGTAATTTGGCTGTTTTAAAAAATCTTGTTTTCTCGTTTTTTAGGTAATACGTACCACAGGCTTTATGAAAGGACTTTATGGAGAAGCAGAGATGAAGTCAGATAATGTGAAAGTAAGTGACCAAAATGTCCAGAAATGTACACAGTTATTTTTGGCTAGCTCTAATTTATCCCAGCGGTCATGCGCTTGAAATACACCACTGTTAAAAAGCAGAAATTTGATAAAGGAAATAATCATTTTATTAATCAAGGATACATTTAATCAAAAGTTACTGTCAGTATGTTTATAATGTTAAAAAGTATTAGTATTTCAAATAAATGCTGTTTTTTTTTTTGTTTGTTTACTTGGAACAATTTATCAAACAAAAACGCATTTAAAAAAAACATGTCATGGTTACCACAAACATATCATATTTCAGACTACTTTTAACATTATTAATTAGGAATAAATTACATTTTGAAATAAATTAAATGGTAATCATTTCACCGTACTATTGTTTTTACTGTATTTTCAATCAAGTAAATGCAGAGACCTTAAAAAAATCTTAAAAGCCTAAGCTTTTTGGCGGCAGAATCATATTTCGTCGAAGTTTGAATCATACTTGTCAAATCTTTCATTTAATATATGTATTAGGCTAAACATATTTTAACTGAGTGTACCTTTTAAGAGGAATTTTAGGCTATATATGTGTGCATATGTCAATGTGCAAAGTAGACACTTATTGCTTGCTTATTGGAGGACTACCTTACAATCATGACAGTTTTATGTTCCTCGCCAATTAATCCACCAACTTGGCAGTGATACATCATGTTACAGTTGACCTCTCTCGTATCTACCTGATCTTCTTCCTCATTAAGTGTTCTTGGATTCTATAACCACGGTATCTCAGACTTCCACTCTGCTGTGTTTTTTGCTGTTAAGGTGTTGACATTGATCAGATAACTAAGTGCAACTCGACTCCCTATTTAATTAGCGTGCCAAAGTTCCACGTCGTTGTGAGTCTTGAGGTGTGATAAATCTCCCTGTTAAAAGCTTTGTGCCTTCGACTAGCTTTACTAGGATCGGTATCAGTGACCCTGTAAGAGATGCAGGTTACTAGCTCATCACAGCACTCTGTGTGCAAAGTGAGGAGTTCATGTCTGATCCTTCTCCAAACGTGGGGCAGTCTGAAAGAGCTCTGGCCTTTGATGTCCCAGCATGCATAATAAATGGCCTCTCCACACCTGTGCAAAGCAGGACGGCCTGGCAGTATACCATGACAGTATAATGTTTTGATAGCGCCACAGTTTGAACACTTTTCAGGGGAATCTTACTTAGCTGTCTGTACATAATAAGTGGAACAGAAGGAATGATGCCAAAAATTACATGATGCTGATTTAATCTAAAAAAATAAATGTGAATTATTTTGTTATGAATTAAGGAATGCCACCATTAAGAATAATGGGAGCTCAAGCTCAAAATATTCAGTGTCTGGACTTATTATGCTAAAGAAATTATGGAGAGTAAACTTGCTTCAATCTCAAAATGCATATAATGGTTTTAAAATGTTTCATTTTATGCTGAATCAGTTTATGTTGAAATGCATGTGAAATGAATCGGTTTTTATATAATTTGCATGTTGTAATGATTTCTGAAGAACCGTGAGACACTGAAGACTGGAGTAATGATGCTGAGAATTGAATTTTGCTGGCACAGAGTAAATTATGTTTTCAAATATATTGAACTATATATCAAATTGTAATAATATTTCAGAGTATTATGATTTTTACTGTAAAATGTGCTTAATTGTCTTATTGTCGTGATGCATGATGTCGTGAATGCCTTTTAATCATCCCAAAATATATTTGAAAATTTTGTGTTGCAATGTGTTTGACATGTTCCCTTTAAAATTTGTATGATTTTAGTGATTTGCTTTATGAAACATTTCTGTCACAATAACAACTTTTTTGTTGTGCGATATATTGCCCCATAAATAATTGCGATAAGCGATAGTATTGTCATTTTAAGACCATTTCATTCCACTGAATGCATAATCATAAAATAACAGCATAATAATGCAAGAAGGCCTACACTTTCAACTGACAACATTAATCCTTACATATTTAGATAATGGAAATTAAGTATCCAAATATAAAAAATGAAAAACTTGAATAAAGAGGAAATAAACATTTTCTAACAAGTAGAAAAAAAAACAAATGCACAAAGATAAATTATAATATATATTTATTATATATATAATATATATAATGTTCAATATATTGCATGTACATATATTTTGCGATAAATCGGTATATTGATCATTGTGACAGGCCTACTTTCACTTGGATATTATGTAGCCAGTAGTTGGATATTAAACACTGCTGAGTGTGTAAAATCATAACACATCACATCAGCATACAGGTTGTTCTGCCTCTGGGACCTCATTAGGAACCTCATGAAGTATGAAAGCATTAAATGACAATATGGACAGTTGCACTTCATCATAACCAGCAAAGCAGAAATACACAAAAAAAGGGTTTAATGGAGTGGATGCATCATCAATCTGCTGGCCATGATGTATGTACTGTTGTCTTCAAAGCATCAGGATAACTTTAGGTCCTTTGTGTAGAGTGCAGTTAAGACTGCAACATTTAATCAGCAAGTCTGATACTGAGTGTCACACATGTTTTAAGAGGCGTTTACAGAATGAGACTGACACCACAAATGATTTATATAATATAAAGTTACAGATCTTCTTGATTGTTCAGTTGTGTTATAATAGCTTATTCCTGTTATTTTTCATCTTTACTCCAGTTGTTCAATGTCACACGATCCTTCAGAAAATATTTTAATAAGCTGCTTTGTTGCTCAGGAAACATTTCTTATTGTTATCGGTGTTGCGAAATATTTTGTGGTAACTTTAATACATTTTGGTATCCTAAAAGAACAACATTTATTGTTTGGGGCAGTGTTTGACACTATTCTTTTCATGTACCCTTCAGGACAAAGACTCCAAAATAGTGTTTCTTCAGAAGGCCATTGATGTGGTTATGCTGGTTAGCGGAGAGCCCTTGGGTGCTAAACCTGCACGAATCGTAGCTGGGCACGAACCAGAGAAGACCAACGAGCTGCTGCAGGTTATTGCTAAGTGCTGTCTCAACAAGGTCAGTCATGTGATTAAAGATCAGCTACTATACTTCTATATTGCAGGATTTGCTCAAAGCCATTTAACTAGTGAATGACTCAAGACTAATGATGTCCAAGCAGGGGGTAATTTATAGACGTATTCATTTAATTGCACCCTTGAGCTTTTCTGAAGGTTAAGGAGCGATGGAACATCGCCAGCAGCGTTATCAGGGGAACCCACTGATGCCTGCAGGGCAAAGAGCAGGTGCGAAACATTGAGCTGAATGACAGCTCTGCTGCTCTAAAGCACATTGGGATATTTTATAGGTTGAAAGAGAGAAAGACATTAGTGCACCACAGTGGTAAAGGTTGTTGGATGGCTAAAGATTATAGGGGTGACACAGAGACTGGAAAATCGACAATCCTGCTTGACCTTTAATTGCTTTGGGAGGATTAGATGTAGCACTTAATGGTAGCACCACTTTTTTTTTGTAGAATGCAAAAGAATGCATTTTAAAAATGTTGTTGCGCTTGCATAATGACAAGGGGCTGTCAAACTCCAGAAGGATGGAAAATTCCATACAATTATCATAAAATAGTCCAAATAGGTTTTCAAAGTCAAATGATAGCTTTCTGTGAAAAACAAACCGAAAGTCATTTTCGCATGACCCGCTTTTAATCCTCTTATGCATTTGTGAACGGCATATTGACATTTATTTTGGCATTGGACTCAAAATATAAAAGGTCCTGGTCATATAATTCAAATATCTTCAAAAAGTTGATTTATTTCACTAATTCTATTCAAGACGTTAAACTTGTATAGTAGTATACCAGTAGTAATTTGTCCGCCAGTCATGTCAAATTGATTTTTGTATACACATTGTTCACAATACACATTTTTCAAAGCAGCTTTACAGAAAGCAATACTCTTTGCACACATATTTAGCTGATGTTTTTAGTCCATTTATACCACAGAGAATCCCCATGGATTGCATTATCAACCTAATTTTATTTGGTGACCGGCCCAGATCATTAACCACCATGCTACCCCAATCTGTTTCTGAATCCGTTATTGTTTGGTGTGAGATGTTACAGAGGGTTGCTTGGGTCTCGTGATCATTATATTAAGTGTTCTTCCTTGTTCCAGCTCTCCAGTGATGAGGCTGTTAAACGGGTGTTAGCAGGAGACAAGTTAGATCAAAAGGGCAAGCCCAGCACCTCCAGGTCCCAGGACAAGGAGAACAGAGAGGGCAAGGAGCACCACAAAGACCGTGAGGTGAGACCTGCCTGAGGCTTTGACTCAGTGATGTTTCCTGCTGAACCAGAATTTTCTGTTGTCTTATATCACTATACATTCCTCAGCTTGTCTCCCTTGGGCTTTTTTTTATTGTTTCTTTTTATTTGACTCATGAAATCTGTTATTAAACATTCAGGGGATTGTGGAGCTGTTATGAAAGTGATAATTTAATGTAGTATCTGGATGTCGTCCAGGAGAGGAAGGGCATCAAGGAGAGCAGCGGGAGTCGAGAGCAGAAAGATCCAGATCAACCAAAAGATCAAGAGAGCAAGAGGGATGACAAGGACCGCCGGCGCGATGCTGAGAGGTCAGACAAGGGACGCGAAAGAGACCGGACAAAAGACAGAGACCGAGACAAGGACAAGAGTCGGGATCGAGAGAAAGATAAGACCAGAGAGAAGGAAAAGGAGAAGGACCGCAACAGGGACAAGGAGAGAGAACGAGACAAAGAGAGGGATAAGAAAAGGGAACGGGAATCTCACAAAGACAGAGAACGAGACAAGGAGAGAGATCGCGAGCACGAGAAAAGACGGGAGAGAGAAAAAGAACGACACAGAGAGACTGATGAGAAGCTGAAGGACAGAGGCGAAAGAAAGGTTCGCTCACATGATTTTATGATTCTGACCCACGGTAACAGAAGAATGACCAGTTTTACCAGTCTTATTCCAAATCAGATGAATGCACTTAAAATCACATTTAAACCGCTAATGTTTCAGAATTGTAAAAATTACCAAAAAAAAAAGTCTTACATCTTAAAGCAAATTCCTGTAACATTTTAAACTATAATAGCACTCAGTTTTCAATACTTAAAAACAGCTGGTCTTCTTTCATAGAGCAAAGCAGCAGAGGAGATCAGCAAGCCAAAGCCTCACCCAGAGGTTGCAAGTAAAACACGTGAAGCCGAAGCAGATGAGGTAAGATTAATTTCTCTCATAACCTCTGGTTACGCCCTTTATATTTGCTCTGTAGGAATGGGCCATCATCAAGGCTTGTTGACGTAACATTCCTCATAGTTTATTGTTCTTGTCTTTGTTCCTCTGAATTGGAGGCTGAGGGCGGTGAACTGGAGGTACGAGTCTGTTGTGATGTCAGTGCCTGATTTGCTTCGCTGTAGAATAATGGCTGTTTTGAGTATTTGGCATTGTGCAAGGAGAATCTTTATGGTGGAGGTTGCCTTGTCAGGTCTTTTCAGTTGGGATTCTTTCTGACGCCCAGGTTGAGATAATTAAAATTTTACCTGGTGTGGTAACGTTTTCTGTGGTCATGAATATTTTTTTCATTTTTAAAGTGTTAATATACACTACTACTACAAACAGTTTGGGGTCAGTACTCCATTTCAATATTACTCCATTTTATAATTGGTTCTGAAGAAATATTTCTTACTATTGCAAGTGTTGCAAACAGTTGTGCTTCTTAATATTTTTGTGGACACCTTGAAGCATTAAGTATACTTTGTAGAAGTCTTTACTGTCAATTTTAAACAGTGTAAATACATCCTTGTTGAATTTTTTTTTACTGACCGCATACTTTTGAATGAGAAACAAATACAATTAACACTGAAATTTCTTTTGACCATTTTTTTTTAAGTTCGATAATTTCACAATTGTATAGACAAATACAGTGTCAGGATAGCTATTCATAGGACCATTATATAGAATACATTCACAAAATTTAGTAAACAGAAAGTGCCAAAGTGCTCAAAATGAAATCCGTATATAGAAAAGGATATTTGGTGACAAGAAGTAGAAATGTTAACTTAAATGGAGCTTTTTGTGCACAGACAACAAGATGCTTGCTTGTTCTCACATCAACAATATACCGTACATAAGCCTGCTATTCAGTTAAAGCCGAACTTCTTTTCTTTTTCTTTTCTTCAGTTTCTTCTCATCATCGTTTGTTTTTTTTATTCATATGAAATCAGAATCAGAAAGAGCTTTATTGCCAAGTATAAAGGTGTTTTACTTCACAAAGTGTCCTTATATTCCCTCTAACTGTTTAAAATTGTAGCTTCATTATTTACTGACTAGTTTTGTCGCTTCGTTTCCATGTGTCTTTGCAGCTTCAGTAGCCTCTCATGTAGAGTAGGAAGCTTTTTTTATTTGACTAGTTGCTATAAATGTACTACATAAATTCTGATGTCTTAAGGACCTTGTTGCGTTTTTTTTTTTTTTCTTCATTCAGCCTACAGATCTCTCTGAAGTACAGGTAAATTCTCTTTGTCCCGAGAAGTGAAATCTGTTTCCTGGATTTTCTTATTGCCCGACTCTATGATATTTAATTTGTGCAACAGCAGTCCAGAAGATTGGTTTGTCTTAGAGAGTTTGTATAGAAAGAGGGCTCAAACGTTTTTTGGCAAAGTTTCAGTGTTGAACAGGAGAGAAACTAATCGTGGAAATGTATGGAATCTAATGTTGTTCCTCATTCCTTTCAGGTTGAGAGTCCTTCCCGGATCCCAAGACCCTCATCGGCTAAAGGACAACGGCGGTGGCCCAAAACAGGAGGTCAAGGTACTAAATATCTTTTTTAACAGATCCTATTAATTATTGATCTAAGGTGCATTAATGCATGGTTGCATGATCTGTTTAGTTGTTTTTAGCAGCACATATGATGTCGTTTACGTTGTAATTAGTCTTAAAGGATGACATAGATTGTGTGTTTCTCTTTCAGATGAGACTGACAGTGAAGGAGGTGAGTGTTGTTTTCTTTAGTGAGCACTAGGGCTGCACGATTCTTGCTAAAATGTGAATCACAATTTTTTTTCCGTTGGAATTGAGATCATGATTCACAATACTAACTTTTAACAAAAAAAACAAAAAAAAATTCAATATAATGAAATGCTGGAGTAATACAAAATAATCTCTTTTCTTTATTTTACACCCCTTAAATGTATTTAACATATTGTTAACATTGTCTAACAACTTGATTAAAAAAAATAAAATAAAATTTTTGCTCCCGTTGTCAAAGACCTTAAAGATTCTAGGCCAAGAACACTAACCTATCAACATTTTGAGGTTTCAGGGAGGATCCTCTCCTATTTTGTAGTGATGCTTGAGATAACTGTAGAGATTAGTGGTGTTAATCATCTGTGCACCTTCCGCATTATGGGGCTTTTATACTGTACACTGTATGCGCTGGCTGCTAATGTTCAACGGCAAACCATCCTAGCAAAATGAATGCAGAGAAATACACAGTAGTGAATCCATTCCATGAATTAATTTAGAAATGAAGTCACATTTACAGTGGGTACGGAAAGTATTCAGACCCCCTTAAATTGCAGCCATTTGCTAAAATTATTTGTTTTTGTTTTTTTTTCTCAATTTTTTTCAGATTTATTAAAAATAAAAAAAAAACGGAAATATCACATGGTCCAAAGTATTCAGACCCTTTGCTCAGTATTAAGTAGAAGCACCCTTTTGATCTAATACAGCCATGAGTCTTTTTGGGAAAGATGCAATAGGTTTTTCACACCTGGATTTGGGCATCCTCTGCCATTCCTCCTTGCAGATCCTCTCCAGTTCTGTCAGGTTGGATGGTAAATTGGATGGTGGACAGCCATTTTTAGGTCTCTCCAGAGATGCTCAATTGGGTTTAAGCCAGGGCTCTGGCTGGGCCATTCAAGAACAGTCTCAGAGTTGTTGTGAAGCCACTCATTTTTTATTTTAGCTCTGTGCTTAGAGTCATTGTCTTGTTGGAAGGACCTGAACACTCTGGAGAAGGTTTTGGTCCAGGATATCCCTGTACTTGCCCGCATTCATCTTTCCCTCGATTGCAACCAGTCATCCTGTCCCTGAAGCAGAAAAACACATGCCGCTTAGAATCCATCTTGGTCTCATCAGATGATCCAATGGTCCAATCTTATTTCTCACATTCTTGGAGTCCTTTAGGTGTTTTTTAGCTAACTCCAAGCAAGCTTTCATGTGTCTTCCATTTAAGGATCATGGAGGCCACTGTGCTCTTAGGAACCTTAAGTGCAGCAGAAATGTTTTGTAACCTTGACCAGATCTGAGCCTTGCCACAATTCTGTCTCTGAGCTC
>JAUMHP010000301.1:3294825-3306850 GCA_032361065.1 Enteromius trimaculatus
TAATGTTTTAGTGAAGTGATCCCCCCCCCCCCACCCCTCTGATGATTGATCAGAGGGTATACTAAAGACATTTATAATGGTTCCCCCCCAAAAATAGTTTTCCACTAAATGCTGTTCTTTTGAGTTTTTGGTTTATCAAAGATATCTCGAAAAAGACAATCTATCATGATTTTGACAAAACTATTAAAGCGGCACAGCTGTTTCCAACTTTGGTAATAATGTCTTTTGAGCAGTAAATCAGCATATTAGAATGATTTCTGAAAGATCATGTGACACTGAAGACTGGCGTAATGATTACATTACAGGAATAATCTACATTTTAATATATATTCAAATAGGAAATCACATTTTTGATCAAATAAATGCTGTTAGAGACTCCAAAACTATTTATTTTATATTCCTAGGCCTAAATTACCACTATGTTAAGGTCTTCATAAATAAAATCGGTCATGGTACTCTTCAGTACAAAAGTCAGAAGCTGCTCTTTGATGATGATGGAGATCATAAGAATCGGGTTTTGAACAAACCTGTGGTGTTTAAGTAGCTTAACAGCTTCTGTCATTAATGGAAAAGTGGGACAAACCAAATACATTTTTTTGTTTCTTTGTTAGTTTTTTCTTGTAAAGATGTAAAAAAAGACCAGCATTCCTCGGCTGATCTACGCTGTAATTCCCCAGCACTTCCTCTGTTCTTATGTTGAAGTTCTCTTTTTCCTCGAACTCACTCGAAACAATCTCACACCCCCTTTTCCTTTGAGTAAAACTCCTTGGTTTATTCATAAAGTTTCCTCAACAGTAGAGTGTGGCTGTGTTTGTGATGGCTGAACAGCACCCTCTAGAGTCCGTGAAACATCCTTCACAGAAACCAGCATTCTGAAGCGAAATATACCACCTAAATATGTTTAGTGCTGAAAGATTACATCATGCCACTGCTGAAAGTGCTGATATGTCATAAACGGAGAGACGTGGGTGAACAGGTTACCTCACACTGTCCGCGCAGCCCGGTCTCCTGCAGTCGTGACCAGATGCTCTGGATGCGCCCGGCGTGTTCGGGGTGGATGTTACTGTTTCCACACATGCACTGGTGTTTCTGCATCAGGGTGTCGTACACCAGACCTGTAAGGGCACAAATACGCATTTAAAGAGGGCTGCAAACTAATATAAATACACTTTTATTAGGGTAATATCCTGAGGCTTAGCTGACCGGTGGTAAACCGTGGTTTGGCCGGAGGTTCCTGCACCACAATGGGAAAGGTCGCAGAGGCCGGGGATGATTGTGCTCTGGACAGGGGCCGGTGGCCTGGGAAGGTCACAGACAGACCGGCTGCTTCCATAGATGCCTGATAGTTCCTTAGCTGATGGATCCTCTGTTGCTCCAACAGGACAGCTTGCTGCTCAGAGACAAGAACCGAAGTTTAGCTTGGAATAAATTAAGTTGCAAGTCAATGTGTGAAAATTAACACACATATGTTTATATGACAGTTTCATCCTTCATGAAGAAGAACCTTGAGTGTTTTTGGGCACCATGCAGTTAGACAAACAACCAGCAGGTGGCGCTCAATACATTGCAAATCATTAGTAAGAGCATTAAATGTAGAAAATCCAAGAGAAAATCTTCACTTATTATTCTTATTGAGGTAAGAGTGTTACCTTAATAATCCCATAAAGCTTTGCTTTTAGCTCTTCAAGACAGTAAGACATTTTTTATTTTAATATGCTTTCTAAAGTAGTATACGGAGGTCTGAAGGAAACAAAGCACATATAATTGAGGGGGTTACTTGAATAAAAAAAAAAAATCTGGTTTGAAAAAATGTAAAATGAACTCATACATTCAAAAAAATCACCAAGGCTACATTTTAAAACATTATTACAATGTAAAATAACAACATTTATATGAAACAGAAATCTAATATAAAATTATAAATGTGTTTACGGTCATATTTGATCAATTCAATGCATCCCTGCTGAATAAAAGTATAGAAATCCTTAACAGGGACTTTTGAATAGTAATTGTGTATTTTCATTTAAACTAAGAACATAAGCATCTTATCCATGAAATATTTATTTGGTTGTCTAAAGTTGATTTGATTTATTCTTGATCCTTAGAAGGTGATGTCATGGTGCCTTGGAAGCTGGTCTGAAATCTTTAGAGGTTTCTTCATACATAAACACTGCCTGTTAATTGGCAGGTACCCTCAGTTTTGGACACAGCGTTCGTTAGCTGATGAATATTTCAGTTTGATTGCAGGAACAGCACCCCTGCTGCCCATTAACAAGAAAAAGAGCTGGACCTAAATGATCTCGTCCAGCACAAGTGCCCACCTCCTGTTCGGTTTGAAAAAGCAGCGATTAGGTGTTGAGGTCCTGTGGTTGCAACACTTCTGAGTAGTAAAGAAATACACTGATTTCTCTGAGAGAGACTGCATAATAAACTCGCTCTGAGCACGTGTCTACTGTTTTATATAGTCTCTGTTCTCACAGGAATAAACAACATTTTCAAATATATTCAAATAAAAAGCAATCACATAACAGAAAAGTACATGATCTGTTGTTTCTGACATATTTATTTATTTGTGCAGCATTGCTGATTCAATCAAATTAATTCCAGCATGTTAGCTAGAACAGTTGGTCTATTTGTATTTGACATAAACCACTATCATTGTTTAACGGCAGCATGTCTCCAGCTGAGTAAGTGCCAGAAATGCGCAGTATCTTGTTGGGACGGATCGTTCTTGAGAGTTAATAACCCCTTTTTTCACCAACAGGGTGTCTGACTCTTCATAGGAGCTTGTTGCTGCCCCCTTCTGGTGCTCAGAGTTTTGGTGGCTTCGTGCTGGGCCATTCACAGAAACAGTGACAGATGTGGAGCTGTCTGTCTGCTCTAACACCCTCACCTGTCTGAAGAGCAGCTCTTCCTCGGCTTGCCTCTCTCTCTGCTGGAACTCTTCATCCTGCTCATCCGGAGGTTCCTGTTTGATGGTGACCCCGTGAGGAAGAGACTCTGTGGAGTCACCCAGCCCCTGGTGCTCCCTCAGCTCCTCCTCCGTCTCTTCCGGGTGGCTCTCATGCTGGCGGCCTGGCTCATTTGGCTTAGCCATCATCTGAGAGAAACACGTCAAAATAGCATTCAATTTAACTGATGAAGCAGACTTCTACTGATACAAAATGAATATATATATATATATAATTTTTTTTTTTTTTACAGAATGTGAAAACACTTACTAAAACTATTCATTGTACTAGACAATATGTTTCCTTTTTTTATTTTTAAGAAATTAATATTTTTATTCTGCAAGGACCAATAATACGCTTATTAACGCATATAACTATTCAAAAAATTACGTTTTTATATATTTTTTGGTACGAAATTGACTAAATACCTTCATGGAACATGATCTTTACTCACTATCCTAAAGATTTTTTGGCAAAAAAGAAAAATCAAGAATTTGGACCCATACTATGTATTTTTGGCTATTGCTACAAATATACCCCAGCGACTTAAGACTGGTTTTGCGGTCCATATATATATATCAGATCGTTAAACAACTGTTAGTTAGTTTTTGTTAGAGGCTTGTAGTGTAGCTAACTATTTAATAAAAAATATATATCTTGTTCACTCAGAATTACATATCCTCATGAAAGAAAAACAGGTTGTGATTGTGAATGGTGACTAACAAAACAGGGCTTTGTGAGAAAAGAACTTAAGACCTCTGCAACACACACAGATCTTGTGTCAAAAAATACAGAGTCAAAGCTACAGTTGCATTAAATAATACTCCTGTAAAATAAAAGAAACTGTCCTCTTGGTTCAGGTTCATGCTGTGACAGCTGTGTCTAACCCCATCACTGTGGCAATGACAGCTCTAGCCCCGCCTTCCCCCAGCACACACACACACACACACACGAGTGTGATAAAAACACAGCCCCCTGGCAATGAGCCGAGGGAACATAATTGACGTCAGAGCGCTCTGCAATTGCCTCATCCCTGTGCTTCATTCCAAACAAGCTTTTCTTTTTTTTCAGATGCTCCTCTTTGTTTTCCCGCCCGTCCTCGGCTTTATCTCTCCCTTCAGCGCAGTGAACGTGTCGGAGGCTAAATAACACATTACATTTCTTTTCAAAATAAATCAGTCAAAGCCAGAATGACAGGAACAATCCGAAACTTGATTCCAGATACCATTTGAAAGCTAAAAAAAATTCCCCAAGTGTCAGTCACCCTGGTCTTTTTGTCAGAAAGGTTCAATAACTAGGCCTAAAACATCTTCAGTTGTTCGCAAAGTTAGACTCTCTGTCAACGTGAGGAGCTCTGCACGCAAACCTGACAGGTGTGACTTGGGTCATGAATATTAATTAGGTTATTCGAATTCTGTCATCATTTACTCACCGACAGTCCGCTGGTAAGCAAAGGCAGTCAAGCTCCAAAAGCAATGGACAAAAAGATCAAATAAAGTCATAAAAGCGTACTTGTGTACGGTTTACAAACTTGAGCTTAAACGGAGACGAGGGAAACAGAAATTAAGACATTATTCACCAACAACTTGCGTATATATTCACATGTCTATTATGTCTCATTTTGACATGGCAAATTTTAACACATGCATATAATGAGAAATCAAACCTACAAACAGTGGGGAAGTTTTTCACTTAATGAAAGTAAAACAGGTAGTCAGGGTTTGACTTTGATTTCTAAGAATGCTGTAACTGGCGACTGTTCGATTACCAATATTCTTCAAAATATCTTCTATTTTGTTCAACAGAAGAAAGAGACCGTTATTTCCCCCTAAACATGTATTCTATCATATATATGCACAGACCACCTGTTCCAAACCTGTAGAGGCTTCTTTCTTTTTGAAGAAGAGTTGACGGCAGCCATTGACTTCCATAGTATGGAAAAAAATACTAGGGAAATCAACTGATACATATTCGGAACAAGTGACAGAATAATGAAAGAATTATCATTTTTGCATGAAATATCCCTTTAACGTTTCACCATGTTCAAATCCATTTTGCAGGTTTTTTCCTAGATGCGGTACATCGAATAAAAAGCTCAAATTAAATCCACATATATTCGGAAATCCACACGCACTGATTCACAACATGTGTCTCCTCATATCTCCCCCGTGAACTTTAAAAACACAGGAATGGAGTCATATCTAAACAGTCTAAATGCTTGGGAAGCATTAAATTCCTCTGACATCTGCTGAGCAGAAGCAGTATTCCCGGAAGCCCGGAGTGTAGCGCTGAGGTGATCCACACCCAGTGAGCTCATTCTGACATGTTTGTGTGCAGGCATGGATTAACCTCATAACTAATCCATAATGCACAACTGCGGTGGTGAGAGCACAGGCATTAGAAACAAACCAAAAACCCTGTAGGATAACGGCCCAACGCAAGTAATCTCCACAGACCTCACCACACACTCCCTGAGCAAACACCAGGACGGATAAAACGGGGCGGTTATGGAGTACAGCAAGTACTTTTCTCATTCATTTTCTCCATTGGGATTACAATTCTTCAATGAAATGTTCATGAAGCTCTTAGATGAATTATAAACGTCATTCTGAAGCTCTTAAATATGTGGAAATGTAAGTATGAAAATACAGACAAGGGTGAAAGATTGCTCATACCGTGTAGCACTGTGAGTGGCATCTACGAAATAAAACAATGATTGTACGATACAAAAATACTTACTGATTGCAAGCACAAAAATGTAGAAAATGTGTTTTATTTGATATATGTTATTTAGTTTAAACATAGGAAGATGAGCTAATCAGGATTCATTTTACGGCAAAACATTTGAATGAAAAAGTAAAGAAAACCTGAAAAAATTAGGGGAGTGACGAGACACTTATTCCATGAGACGAGACGATGCAAAATTATTAGACTTTTATTTTAAATAAATCCGTTTTTAAATGTAAAGAAATGTTATTTTATTCAACAAAAACATCCCCCCAAAAAATGTAGGTCCATTTTGTAATCAACTTTTTGAAGTTAAACTATTTGAATAAATTACATGCAGTAATAAACATGTGAACATAGTCGGTCCGCACTAATCCACGACTGAGCATACTTTGAAAGCTGTGTGGACGTGGCCTACACTGGACGCGATAAAGCAACCATTGAAAACCATTTGGAATTTGTGACAGCAGTTTCCTGTCGGAGATTTGTTGCGCCGCATCATACCACTATCGCGTGGATATCGCCAAGCTCTCGACACATCTAGTCACACACCTAATAAAAATATACACTTCTGTTTGGAAAATTTGGGATTCAGTAAAATGCAATGCAAAAGAATGTTTTCTAAAATATATTTAAAAGCAGTTAGAAACCTACTATTCCTCAAAGCACAACTATTTTCAGCATAATCATTATTATATCATTATTAAATTATCATTAACATCATTTCTGAGGAAATGTCAATGATGCTGAAAATAAATAATATTTTAAAATGTAATCAAATCAAAAACTTAGCGACCTTTTTGAACTGTATATGAATTTTATTAATTAATGATCAAGAAAACTTTATTTCTGAGACTTAGAAAATATATAAAACGATGAAATTAAAACTGATCAGTTTGATATGCAACAAGCAGACAAATTTGTTTCCGTTACATCCTGTTTAATTGCAATTCTGCCCAAAGATTCAGTCTGGGCCTGGCTCATGACTGCAGTCCCACGCAATCACACACACACACACACACACAAAAACAAGTAGAGTGTTTCCGGTCTGCCCATATAAGGAAAGCACATCCTGCTGGTTGCCATGGTGATTAAGGGAGCTAAAGACAGACAGAGTGCTGTACCTTGCTGATGTGAAGCTGCTGCTGCTGGAACTGTTGCTTGTGTTTTTCCAGGAACTGCTGGTGTTGCTGCTGAACCACCAGCTGCTGCAGCGCCTGGGCGTTCTGGGGCAGGGGGGCCGACTGCGTGCGTCCGAGGGGCCGGTGCTGCCGGAGCTTGTGGATGGGATGCGACTGCAGGGACACGCCCCCCAGGCCTAGGGACACAGCACATGGGCTCTGGGTTACACAGCAGATTCTAGTTAGCACTCGGCCCTGAACTAATTAACACCTCGCCTGCTTTGGCTCTCGGGGGGGTTACGTTTCTAAACACGGCTGAAGATTTGAGCGCATCTCTGTCTCATGCCCACAGATCGCTCACAAAGCATCTAATGCTAAACAAACATAAAATTGACAAGATCCGAGTGACAGTGCGCAAACATAGCACTGATCTTGAAAGTTTAACTAAACGTGTTAAAAAAAAGTTGCAAGAAAGCAAAAGATGTGGCCAAAAACAACCAAAGATGTTTATATATATGTATATATAAATAAATAAATACAAAATACAGATAACATAGAATAATACATTATAATATATACATTTATAAAATTACATAAAATCAGATTCTACAAAATTAGTGTTATATAAATGTTATATATATATATATATATATATATATATATACTGTATATGAATGAATTTTATAGAAAATATAAAATTACTACATTGAACATAAAACATAATTTTAGATTTAATTGTGATTTTATAGAATAAAAAAAAGAATCATATTCATTTCTAATTCATATAAATAATTTAAAATAAAACATTCTTTTTTAATATTTTCTTTTTTTTAGTCTTACTTTTTAAAAATACATAACACATATTACATATTATTATACATATTATATAACAGTTGTATTTAATTATACAAAGATTTTATAAAATTATATAAACATGTATATAAAATATTTCCATATATATATAAAAGCAAAAAACACAAACAATTTGTAGCATTTTTTTGCTGGTCACTGTTCATGCTGAACATATAAAGACTATAAAAGCACAACTATATAGAAAATTATTTGACTTGGACAACAATCCAACACCAGTCAGAATGCAGCAGAGATCAGTGTTTTGAAAACAAGTATGTGAGCATTATAAATTGAAACATGTGTTTCTGCTTGCACTACACTGAATGATGGAAAAAAAGTTCTCAGTCAGAAAATGCTATTATTTATTAATTTATTTATTTAGCGTTATTGCGCCACTCTGCTCCAGACACACTCTCCATCACTACTCCTCCCAGGGGCTTGACACTTCCTGTTTGTACACTTCCTGTGGATTCGCTAGTCTCCCTGACAACAGTGGGAGGAGAAGAGGTTTCCTCTTTAACGTGATGGTCTATGATGGCACAAATCATTAGTCAGAATTGACTGCGCCAGCAAGGCGTCTTTCTCTCTCTCATCCTCAGGATAAGTATTGACCTCTTCTTATTGGCAGCCTCTCTCTCCCGTCTCTCGTGAAGCCGTTCCTGGCACATCAGGAGGCTAATTAACACCGCCGATGACTAATTTGATTAAAATGAGCCTTCTTTAGTGCGTATCGGAGGAAATTGAATCCAATTTATAAAGGGCGCTGCATAACCTATGCTGGACTAATTACAACAAATAAATGCATGACATCCTCAGGGAAAGCAGAGCGAGACGCATTATGATCCTGCGAGGCCCCGGGGCACCTGGCTCTTCTGAGGCCCCCCTTTGGGGCAAATTTGAAATTTAATGTGCAAATAATGGGGAATTATGTCACAGAAATGAGAAATATTTGTGTATTATGCGAATTAACAAAGCATGTGAATAATGCATTTAAGCAATACAGCGGTTGCAAAGATTAGATGTGAATTATGAAAACGAAACATTGAAAGTGGGAGCAGTGGGGTAAAGTGCATCAGATGCTTCTGGGTAAGCTGTGCTGTGCTGAATGACTTAAACATTTAAAGCAGGGGCCAATTTTCCATCCATTCAAGGAAAATGAGGAATTATAAAATATGTAATAAATGAAATAAATCGAAATGTACTCATTAAAACTTTTTTATAAAATATAAATTAATCGTAATTAATATTGCACTTTGCAGACATGGTTTACAGATATATTTATGAATAATGACTAATGGTTAGTAAAATAAAACTGAATGTAATTCAGTTACATATATATTACAATGCAATAAAATAGATAAAAAATAATTAATTCATTATAATAAATTGTAGTAAATTAAAAAGATTTTTTTTATTATAAACTTTATATGTCTGGTTTACAGACACCATCAAGAAAATGTGGGGGGAAAAGTTTACTAGTTATTAAAAAAAAAATGTTTATATATATATATATATTTTTGTATTCTTACCCCTAAAGTATTACAGGACACTTTTTTTAATGTAAAATTGGATACAGACGTCTATGGATAGATGTTATAGACATTCTCTTCTCACTTTCTGTTTTACCAGAAGACAACTTCAATAAACGCGTCTGTGCAGGTTAAGGTGTCTCTGTAAAATCAATATTGGTTATTATGACTGCGACTGACCTGCGACCAGGGAGTTCTGTGCGGCCGACTGCTCCAGGAGCACCATATGCTGCAGGAGGGTGTTGTGTGCCGAGCTGCCCTCCCGCTCTAAGGTGGACGTGGCCAGGTACGAAGGCAGGTGGGCTCCTGGCATGAACGGAGTGGTTATGGGTATTCCTGGCTGCAAGCCTGGCACTGCCATTCTGTCACCATCCTGCTGGCCGGACGCCACCTACATGAACAGAGAACGAAGGAAGATAATTCCAAAAGAATCTAGGGCAAAGAAGAGAGGACATTCCCTCGTAAATTATGGTTGGCTTGCGTCAGAGACCCGCGGTCAGTTATTGTCTCTCAAAGGGCTCTTTCTGAAACGCCACTGGTGCTGAAAGTCACATGTGGCCCCCTGAAGGTCCAGACAGGGGCCTCTCTATGACGTAGAGAAAGAAAAATGGACTTACGCTGGAGGGGCCGGTGGCTGGCAGGCCCAGGGTGATGTTGGGAAGGGAGGGCGATGTGTACAGAGACAGCTGGCTAACAGGACCCTCTCTGCCCGTGAGTCTGTGCGCCAAAGATGGCTGGAACGACACACACACACCAACATATGCACAGATAAATAAACCCCACTGATAAAAACAAACAGCTCTGTCTGGTCGCTCTCCGGACCCCTGCGGGACCCGTCTACAGAAGGAGACTGTGCACAGCTTAAAAACATGCATGGAAATGGCCAGGAAAATCACAGAACACTTCCTAAAGCAACAAGCGACAAGTGTGGCCACCTATAAAACTGAGCTATAACTACTAAAATGTGTCCTAAAGACGAAGCATGCACAGAGATTCAGCTTCCAGAGAGATGTTATGCGTTATAGTGAAGCAAAAAATAAATAAATCATTACAAGTTATGTAATCAGATTACTTTCTTCAAGTAACTAATAATGCACTACTTTTAAATTTACAGAAAAAGTGACGTTTTCAAATACTTAATGAAAGTTTTCCCATTTATCCATTCGTGAGAGTAATCGGGAAAGGGACTTCCTTCAGACAGAGGCTTATACATTTCAGAATCAGAAAGAGCTTTATTGCCAAGTATGTTTGTTTGTTGTTAGTTTGTTCTGCAGGAGTGTTGGTTGGTGTTAAAAGTGGAGTTGAAGTCCCTGGTCTGTCCAGATGTTGCAGGACGTAATGCAGTGCCAGATTGACTGCATCATCCACAGACCTGTTTGCACGGTAAGCAAACTGCAGGAGGTCCATTGAAGTCCTTCAGATAATCCAACACCAACCTCTCAAGAGACGTCATGACCACAGATGTTAGTGCCACTGGTCTGTAGTCATTAAGTCCTGGGTTTCTTAGGGACGGGGATGAAGGTGGAGCATTTGAAGCAGGCAGGTACTTCGCACAGCTCCAGAGATCTGTTGAAGATCTGTGTGTAGATGGGGGCCAGCTGCTCAGAACTGGTTTTCAGACAGGCTGGAGTCACACCGTCTGGGCCTGGTGCCTTTATTCTGTTCTTCTTCCTGAAGACCTGGCACACATCATCTTCTCTAAACTGAAGGGCAGGTGTGGTGGAGAAGGGGTTTGATGGAGGGGTTAATGGTTGAGTGAAGAGATGTTCTGGGCGGGTGTGGGGTGTTAGACTGGGAGTTTCAAATCTACAGTAAAACTCATTCAGGTCTTCAGCAAGTTGTTGATTGGCCTCAGTGCTGGGGGATGGTGTTTTGTAGTTAGTGATGTCTTTCAAACCTTTCCACACTGAAGCTGGGTCGCTGGAAATAAACTGATCATCCAACTTTCAGCGTAGCTCCTCTTTCTCCTCTTTAAAGCGACGCTTTAGTTTAGAGAGAGAGTGGAGATTCGCCACATGAATGCTCGGCAGTGCTGTTCGAAATTCACAATCGCGCCGGTTCACTTCCTCCGTCTGCGCATCCTGTAACGTTTGATCAGCACCGCCGCTCCACTCGCTATGACGTTCAGCAAAACGTCCGAATACACTAAATCTGGTGAAAGGCAGCGTGGTGCGTTCTGACGAACGTTCAGCAGTTCATTCCTAGTAAAGCTGATTGTGTTTGACAAACAAAAACTGGAAAGCAAAACACCGAGGCTGCCATCTGCGGCACCATCTTGTTTTAATTGGTAGTTGCCAAAAATATAACTTTTGTGCGCACTTTCATAGACGTGGTTTAGCCTAAGCCAGAATTAATCCATAGTTCAATTAGGACATTTACTGATTTTTTTTTTTAAACATGAAAAAAACATTACTGCTGTGCATCTTAAGACAAAACAAAGGCACTGACGTCTTTTAAGATCAGTCAGTGTGCGTTTCTTTCAATTCAAACGGTTAAGATTTACATTAAGTCTAGGACTAGGCTTAAGTCTTGTCTGTGAAACCGATTTTTTATTTATTTTTTAATATAAATAACCAAGCCATAGTAGACATACACATATAAATATATATATATATATTTAGTAGTGTTGTTAAACGATTAATTGTAATTTATCACATCCAAAATAAAAGTTCTTGTTTGTACAGTACATATACATGTACAGTGTATATTCCTTATGTATATCTAACTATATCTATATCTATATATTTACACACACACACAGTATTTTATCTAATCATATTCTTATATTTAATATTATATATATATATATATATATAAATAATAAAAAAAAAATTTTTTTATTAAA
>JAUMHP010000301.1:3314276-3330861 GCA_032361065.1 Enteromius trimaculatus
AGACCAACAGACAGACAGACCGATAGAATGACAGAACGACAGACAGACATACAGACCGATAGAATGACAGAACGACATACAGACCGATAGAATGACAGAACGACAGACAGACCAATAGAATGACAGAACAACAGACAGAACGACAGACATACTGACAGAATGACAGACAGACAGACAGATATAACAGCAGACAGACTGATAGAACAACAGATAGAAAGAGACAAATAGACAGACAGAACGACAGACAGACCGATAGAATGACAGAACGACAGACAGAACGGCAGACAGACACATAGATAGAATGACAGACAGGCAGAGAGCGATAGAATTACAGAACGACAGACAAACAGAGAGACAAACAGAACAACAGATAGGGAGACAGATAGATAATGTCTGATAAACGTCTTAGGTTATTGTTTATATGAGATGAGTCTCTATGAAACTGCATCAGGCGCAAAAACAGTGATTTTGTTCCTCATATTTTCATTTTGATGGCTTAAAAAATACACCACAAGTCATGACACAGTTCTAGAGAAAAAATACCCTAGACAAACTTCCGATGGTAAATATTTCCACTGAATTCAAAGTTATCCCTCCCCCGAAAAAAAAAAAAAAAAAACCTCTTAATTTTCTCATTCCCACATTGTTACAAATCCAGAAGACTTTGAATCAAAACTGTTAATCATAAAACGTTAAAAATAACAAAAGATTTACCAAAGTCTTTTGGGTTTGGAACTCAAATCATGACAGAATTCACATTTCTGGGTGAATTATCTTTACTTTCAAACACCAGTAAAATAATATTTTGCTTCTACCTGTGTTAAAGCAGCCAATCAGATGCTCTTATTCAGCAACCCTGTTTGATGACCTGTGACCCTTGGCTATTCCAATAGGGATGCCACAGCTGACTGGACTACACACACACAGACTCAGAAGACTCAGTCCTACCAGGAGGAATGTGATTGACTCCAGATGGCTTCAGAAGTTCCAGTGGCTGTTCTTTACTGGGAAGTCCATCTGTGGAAAACAGAGAGAAACCATTCCAACTGAGAAATGCTGAGGATCAGGGAAGCATAAGTCATCAGGATATTGTATTACAGCTCTGCACACAAATTACATATGCAACATATGGACCATTGCCAGGGAAGATGCCATATTTTGAAGCAATGGACTGAGGGATTGACATACTATAAAAGGTAACTTAGCTTAACATGTGTAGCTTCTATATCGAGTCCCAGATGCTTTTTCTCTAAATTTTCTGCCTTATTTTCAATATTTAATCGGCCAGTCAGTTTAACAGTCTGAAAACCTACTGAACTTACTGAATTTAAAATGTACGTCACCTCTTATACCTCCATAAAAAGCCTACCTTTTATTTGCATCGGTTTAAATCCGCCGTCTACCCTGAGAAAGGTCCACAGCGCACATTAAATGAACATGCAACAGATATCCTAAAGCAGGATTTGTAATTATGTGGAAAGGCAAAACAACATCAGTAAGCATGATAACTCTGGGAGAAGCAGCTATAAATAGCCTACATCTCTAAAAGAGGAAGAGAGAGAGAAACGCTCACTGCAGGATACATGAGAGCATTAGCATTCACACACACACACACAGAGGAGCACAGGAGCCATAAAACCCGCACATCTCATCTCATAATAATCCACCAGAACAAAGGAAGAAAATGTGCATGGGGGAAATCTCACTAAACCTGTAATAAACAAATCTATATATTTTTCATATTGTGACATTAAGACAATTAAGCATTTCTTATTGCAGTAATGTCAAAAACAAAAATGATAATAAAAATCAAAGTAGTATTTTTGTGGAATTGTTTGATATGTTGATAAAAATTGGCCAAATTAATTTAATTACTTTTTTTTTTTCCAGCAATTGTGTGTAAATCACAGATACAGATACTAATATTTTATATATATATATATTTAATATATATTATTAATTTTTTATTTGAAGAAATTATAAACTTTATTAGGGGTGGGCATAGATTAATTTTTAAATCTAGATTAATTTTGAAATTAATCTAGATTAATAATGGCTCATTTGAATTCTGCCAGCGTCATTCAGAATATGTGTGCTACCTAAATAATCACTAAAAGTAAAGCCCTGTTCGGACGGGACTAGTTTTACAGGGGGTCGTTAGAGAAAGTTTTGTGTCACAGACGTACTTGGTGATTTTATTCCCATCCGAATCTGCCATGTCTGTGTTTTTCTCTCACAACCTGAGATAATTCTAGAGTCTGAATGCGATGTCTGTGATATTCTTTTTCACAACATGTTTCCTTGTGTCTTTTGACCACTAATATTTAGATATATACACATTTTTATTAATTGCAATAATTTATTCTTTATTTATTGCTTTATTTATTTACTGTCAGTGGCATTGGGTATGCAATCATACAGTATTTCTAATTTGAGGCTGTAAACGACACCGTATTTCTAATTTTGAATGGGCCGCCTCCAGTCTTCCCTTTGTTTTGCATCCAGCTAGCGCTGTGACATAATTGTGACATAGTTACATTTGATTGGCCTGCTCGTGCATGACTCAAAAAACAGGCCAATCAGAGGAGCGGCTCATGAATAATAATTAAACAGTCAAAAATCGACCGGTTTCTGACAGTGCTTCTAAAAGAGGAGCTCTTAAAACATACTGAGACGCTTTTTTGTTACTTATACTGCAAATATATATTCTTAAGGACATCAACGCCTATAATTAAAACGCCAAAAAGGTGTAAATTGATCAGAAGTGACAGTATGTCAAAAAAGATTTCTATATAAAATAAATGCCGCCATCAGAAGAATAAGACAGTAAATAAATTATAAAAAAAACTGAAAAAAAGTTTTTTGTGTACAGAGCATCCTAATTTTGTTATTAAATATAAATGTATTTATGTACATATTAATGCCATTTTAAAAATTAATAAATCCATTCATGTAAAAAGCGAAAAATAACTTTGCGACACTCGCATTCTCCTCAGCTGTAATGAGTTTGTGTATGGCAGCACCGGGAGCAGCGATTAATCTAGCAGTAATGAGCTTCAGATGCACTTCACACGAGTGAGCTTCCTGACATACTGACCCCGAAGTGTCTCACACCTACTCGCTAAAGACTGACGGTGAATCACAGCCTGAGAGAGAGAGAGAGATGAGGAGTCGAGAAAAAGGAATTCAAAGACTTCACAGTGTTTAATTCATTAGACATTCCAGTCACAGTCTCGCCAGCGGCGGCAGGCGGTGACAGGGCTCAGGGTCGTTTCCACGGATCAACAGCAGCGTCAGTTTCTCTCAAAGTGAGACTGGAGGGCTTTACGCAGAACACTGCAGAGAAGACGAACAACCACATCGGAAAATCTGGAAGGGCTCACTGGGAGACCTTTGTATTGTGTTATTGTTGCATATTCACTTTTTCTACCCCAAAATCACTTCAGTAGTCACCACAAACTGTCCCCGAAACCTGCTTTGAACTACAGAAAGACGGGGAAACATTGCCACACACAACTGACAATCAGACGATGACGAATCATCTCTGCTGTATGGAGGTCGAGGACGATTCTGTGTAGATCTCGGAGCACTGCCTGTGTGATAGGAAAAGTGAATCTTCCAGAACAAAACACTCAGGAATACTTCGCTCTGCTTTGTTTCTTCCCAAAAATTAAGACACTGGCAAAGTGTTTCCAAATAAAAAGTCTCCAAACTCCTTAATATAAGGATTTAACTCATGTACAAACGCTACAAAACGACCAAACAAAAATTTATATTTTATAAAAACAAATATTTGGATATATTTTTAAATAACAAAAACTTAATAACATAATAACTTATGCTAAAATTTAAATAATAATGTAACATTTTGTACAATAATTGAATATATTTTATTTTAGTAAAATAAAGTAACTTTTTTTAAATAAAAATAACTCATAATGCTTAATAAAAATAATATGCTGAATAAAATACTAAAATACTAAAAGATTAAAAAAATAAAAAGGATTAAAAGCTTAAGAAAATAAAACAATCAAAAGAAAATTCATTTTTATAATTTATATATATATATATAAATAAATTAATTAAATAAATAGCATTTACATGGATTGTATATTCACAATAACAAAAGAAATCATGGTTGGCCACTTTGCATATCATCTAGAGAGTCTCATCCCACCTGAGATGGGTTTTCCTGTCCAGAATAAGTTGTAAAATGGATCAGACTTTATGACTATAATCAAAAGCCTGTATAGTCAAAGGACTACCAAAATAGAGACGAGAGCCAAGCCTCCACACTTCCAGCCTCAACTACTATCAAGCGATCCTGCCTTCATACATCTCGACTTAATCATATCTGTGGATCTGATTGAGTGACAGGACCCGAGCGACCTCATCCATTCATGTAATACACACAGAGGCTCAGATAAGAGCTACACTTATCCCTGTGAATTCAGATCAGAACAGAGAGTATCAATCATCCGCTGATAAGAGCCGCTCCTGAGGAACGTGCACAGAATACTGCAGCCAAGACCCGGCTGTCTCTCAAAATTACACATTATTTTGATTTTCCTTTGTTTTATTATTCACATATAAACATACAAATATAATATTACACAATAAAGTTAAATAAAAATAATTAATTACTTAAAAAAAAGCTAAAATCTAATGAAGTTAAAATCTAAACTAAAGAATACAAATATTACAATGAATATTGAAAATATTTATAATGAATTTCTGTGCCATTTATTACTCATTAGAAGTTATTTGCATTTTAATTTGTACTCTTGCACAAGATGGGATTTCACATTAAGTTATGAATACATATGCCATGCCATCTTCAAATACTGACCGGATGAAGGCATCTTACCAGACAAGACGTTATACAACCACTGAGCTCGAACATGTCTTGATGCTTCCCTACCGCTGTTTCCTGGCTGCATTTTTCAGGTTGAGGACACGGTGCATGTGTTTTGTTCTCTCCTCCTGCTGATCAGAGCGATACAGGGTGTACGAGTTCAGACGGGAGGAGCAGGAGGCAGATAAACAAGACAGCCCACAGCAGTGGCCTCGCTCAGCCGTGATTAGCTGCCTCTGTAACCCAGCACGCTCCGCACCGAACCCCGCTGGGGAACCTGAGGAACCTGCAGCAAGTAGGCCGTAACAAACGACACCGCATCAGCTCGCGTGTTACCGCGAGCCCCCGAGCCTATCAGGATCTTCATGAGTGTGCCTAACACTTTTTAACACTATTAGCTTTAACTAAAACTTTTGTTTCCATGCTATTTTTAGCAATTCAGTCATCATTAATATGTGAAATATTCAAAGAAAAAACAGAAATCAAGACACATCAGACCAGGCAACAAGCTTTGGTGAGCTTGTGCAAATTGTAGCCTCTTTTTCCTATCTGTAGTGTAGATGAGTGGTACCCGGTGGGGTCTTCTGCTGTTGCAGCCCATTCGTCTCAAGGTTGCGCGTGCTGTTGCTTTACAAATGCTTTGCTGCATACCTCGATTGTAACGAGTGGTTATTTCAGTCAAAGTTGCTCTTCTAACAGCTTGAGAAATGAGAAATTTAACAGGTGTTCCTAATAATCCTAATATATATATATATACACACACACACAAACACAGTACATATATACACAGTATAAATGTATATATACAAAAAAAAGCCCCACACGTTACTTTCTTCTCCAAACCGAAAGGGATGTATTCGAGAGGGCTCAAGCTTTTAAACTTTAGTGTTTGCGGGATGCTATTTTTAGCCATTCAGACTGAATAATAATTATTATACATGCTGCCGCACGGCAAAGATAAAATATTGATGGGGGAGCCCTTCGACGGTGTCCCCTCCAAACAACGAAGCCTTCCACGTTGTGGCAGCTTTCTCCTCCGGAGAGCAATGCAGAGGGGAGGAGGCAGAAAGAGGGGCTTTAAAGGGAAGACAGATTAAACAAAGGATGGAAGCTGTTTGTGCTTCCGCCGCACGTTCCTGGGCTCTTCTCACTGCACGCGCTCTATTTTTGGAAGCCTCTCTGGACCAGACAGGAGCAGAGCCTGTACCATCACGGCATTTTAATCAGACCCACAATGCATCTCTAAGTGCTGCAAAAACAAGGCATTGCAGTTAGTGAGGAACGTTTCCATGATCCACTGCAGTCAGGATTACTTCTGCCACTAATCAACGCTTGATTAAGGAAAGCTAGTTCACCTGCTTTATTCAGAATAAAATACAATGTTTATTTATTTTTGGGTGCAGTTTGAGTGAATGAGCGAATTCATTCATTGGTTCATCCATACCAGAGTGAACCGAGATCATATCTTCAGCTGGGTCTCGGTACGGTTGTTACCAAACAAGACAGGTGTGAATTTACCCGTCACTTCAGTTGGACATGAAGTCTACTAAAGAGTCCAAATACGAAATTAAAATAAATTTGGCGTGCTTCGTGTTCATATTAATACTAAATAGCTTTCTTTTATTGATCTTTGGGTAGGTGTAAGGGTATGCTATCATTTATGTTTTGTATGTACATTGACAGTAGCAAGGTTTTTGAACAATGTTTTTTATCTTTATTGAAGCACTATCATATGGATATGATATATGAAAAATATGAAGGGGACTATCCCATGTCCCCACTTTTCAAAATGTTTCAAAAAAGTCTTTTTTCTAAATCTAAAAATGTGCAAAGTTTTCTGTAAGGGGAAACTATTTTTATACAATATAAAAATACGAGTCCGTCTTTTAAAATTGCATTTAGGCATCACAGCATTACAATACACAGCAATGTACTGCAGCGCTGTACTGTACTGACTGTTGTGTTATTACAAAACTCTGTGTCCACTATCCAACGGCGCTGTAACTTACAGCAGCTGCTGTTTTGCAGTCGCGCATTGGTTGTTAAGGTACTGACGTAATCATATAGCCATCATTGCGATTTAAACCTTATCAAACATGTCTGATATGATCGGCATGGCCCCAATTTGCGCAGTAATAGATCAGGAGGTGCAAAGTTCCATCGGTGAACGCCTCACATTAACAGATAATCAGCGCCAAACATTTGGACCGATCAAGGTGCATGACAAGATTTTTGCTGCTATTCTCGGGAGGGGAAAATCAGGGTAAAAATCCTGTAGTGTGAGCCAGGCATTATTGAATTATCCCTATCTATTTTTTTTATTTATTTGAAGAATTAATTTGCAAAAACTCATTAATCATTAATTTTTTTAGATTAAGTCAGAATTAGACGAGAATGCACTATTACATATCTCAAATCACCAATCATCAGTTAGTAACCCTTACACATTGACTAAACTACATCTACTTTACCCTTCCTGTAGACCGGAAGCACACATTCACATAAACACACAGGAAGACAGAGACGGGCACAGAAGCCCCCTGCGTCTGAGGCACATATGTCTGTGTGTCTCTGTCTGTATCACATCCTCATCCACATTCTAAAACACTAAAACAACTAAAACAAGATACCTACATCTCTTGACTTGTGATAAAAAAAAAAAAAAAAAAAATGTAAAAATCAACTCATCAATTTCTTTTTTTTTTTTAACATTACAATAAAAAGTATATTGTCTGACTACTGAATTTTTAACGCTTACCTGTTGATTTTTTATTTTAATCATTTCCCTTCCTGGAAAAAGTCAACATAAATTAAAACCAATTTCACTTCTTTAAATGTGACAATGAAACGGCACTATATTATGTAGGGAAAATAATCTACAAAATGTTAATTATATATTAATTCTATAGAATATGCTTACATGAAAATATTAAAGCATATTTTTAATAAATATATTTTAGTTCACAAACACAGTGGACATAATGTTCATCGGACTGAATTCAAATGATTGCGAGTTTAGAAGGTGTTGAAAAGTTGAGTGAAACGCTAAAGACTGATGGATGTAGGATCTGTGTGTGTGTGTGTGTGTGTGTGAAAGATACTGAGATGGACAGACTGGCTGGCGGTGGCAGATGGCAGAAAGACGACACCAGAGCCTGATGGACTAGATGAGGAGAAGTCCGTCTGTCTGTGTGGCATCAGAGCCACGATTACACGATTACACACACACTACTGGTCTCTCTCTGCCAGTACAGTAGCACATGCCACATCACACAGAGACATTAGAGTCAACATGAAACACCATTCACAGTCCATTTTACTTCCGTAATCTGACGCATTTCCAAGTGACGCTGTTCAAAAAATTATAAACGCTGGATTAATGTGAAATAAAACAATGTCACAGCAAGAAATGCAAACAGAAACATTAGATTGAAAAAGCGGAAATGTGTAATTCTATTTTTTAAGTATGTTCTCTTTTTTGAGAGAAAATACGATTGCAGTGATTAATTGAAATTGCATCGAAAATAAAAGTTGTGTAAATAACATATACTGTATGCGTGTACTACGTATATTTATTATGCATGTATAAAATACACACAAGCATGTATATATTTAAGAACACTTTGTATATTTTAAATAAATGATTTAAATCTAAATATACGCGTGAACATTTTCTAAATATATACTTTATCTTTGTCTACTTTACCTATGTATACTTTATCTACTTTGTATACACATGTTTTGTATATTTTGGATGTGATTAAAAGTGACTAGTAAGATCAGGTGAAAATTCTAAAGAGCTTGTAGGACTTTTGAGGAAAAAAGATGACGAGGAAAAAGGACCTGAAACCATGCGTCAGGTGAAGTTCTGGTTGGTTATGCTGATTCTTATCTTCGTGAAGCTCCTGGGACACCCGTACACTTTTTTTTTAACTATAAGCTTTCACTTAGAGTCTACAATTATCAGCACTGCCTGGAAACCTCCCAGGAAGAGAGCAGTGTGTGTGTGTGTGTGTGTGTGTGTTTCCAGTGAAGTTTTGTCAAGTTCTTCTAGTCTAAATTTTTTCCCAGGAATAAGGGAGGTGGATGATTGTTTGAACTTGCAGGTTTAAATGGAAGAAGTTTCACCTTGAAATCGTACATTACTTCAGCAGAAATATCTACCATCTTTATAACCTAGTCAGAATTTGCATCAAGCAGTACCAAATTATTCATCAGCAAGATAACCGTGATGTATTGTGAGAGTTGTGATGTGTTTTAGATTGTGAGAAAGCCCTACTGAGAAAAAGACATTATCCCACACACACAGCAAGGGCTCAACACTAGAGAACAGAGTTCTGGATGAATTACAAAAATGCTTTAGGTATGGAATAACTGACGGTGGGCTGTCGAATCATTAGCACAATGATGCACAACCGAGGTCATTTTTTATAAATTATATTGTTAACTATATTTATTTGCTTGATCATTGGGCTTGGTTGTTTTAGGGTCTTTGAAAGAACAGCCAAGCATTTCCCTGAAAATATTTGCACACCCTAGAACCTTCGTCAACCAATCATAATCAAGCATTCAACAGCACCATAGAATAAACGGTGTTTAAAATATATGCAATGTTTTATTTAATAAAGTCTCTTCTTTAAGTCCTTCAACCATTTGGATTCCATTGAAGCTCTTCCTGAAATGTTTCCATTAAAAACCTTAATTTCTTTCCGATTGAAGACAATACAATATTTCACCAAAAGTATTGGTTCACTCCCTTCCAATGAACAGATCTGATTACTTTTAGTGATTTCCATGAGTGTAAACCTTAATGTTTAAGCATACTGTATAACGATATTCCAGGGAATTGTGCGCTTCTAATTTTAGAGTAACAGTTTGGACAGGAACCTTTTCTATTCTGACATGACGACGCCTCCGAGTATAAAGCAAGGTTTAAAAAAGAAACGATTGATTCAGTCAGTGTGGAAGAACTTGCCCAAAGTCGTAATGCCAGCTGGACACCTCTGGTGTGACTTTAAATGTAGACCCTGAGCTAAAAACTCATCACCAAACACCAATGGCTTGTACATACACTATATGGACAAACGTATTGGGAGACTCCCTTCTTTAGAACAGAAAAAGGCTCTTCCAAAGCTGTGGCAACGGAGATGGAAAGATAATTCACATGTTTATCACAGTGTTTCGATCTTTGTTGCAACATTTTTGGAAGTGTCTTAAAAGACTCTACCCATATGTACAAGTCATTGGTGTTTTTAGCTCAGGGTCTACATTTAAAGTCACACCAAAGGTGTCCAGCTGGCATTATGACTTTGGTCAAGTTCTTCCACACTGACTGAATCAATCATTTCTTTTAAACCTTGCTTTATACTCAGAGGCGTCGCCATGTCAGAATAGAAAAGGGTCCTGTCCAAACTGTTACTATATAAAATTAGAAGCACACAATTCCCTAGAATATCGTTATATACAAAAATATTACTTTGGGCAATATACTGTAGTGTATATAAACATCTTGGATGACATGGGGGTGAGGAAATTTGAATTTCAAAGTGAACTAATCCTAAACAGACAGTGAAAGTGCATTATTCTGTATCCTCATAAAGTGGTAAAAACATCTCTTTTATTGGTGGAATTGTAGGCACCGTACCGTAGCAAAGCTCATTGCAGCATGTTTACAGTACCGAAGCAGCTTTGAAGACAGATGTCTTATCAGCTCCAAAAATACGCATCTTCAGTCTCAACGCAGATAAAGCTCCGCTGTCCCACCCTGAACCAGATCTTTCTCACAGACCCCCGTCAAAAAACAGCCGGCTTCCCTAGAGAGCAGCTCCTACATATTAATACTCTAATAAACATCTAAAAACTAGCCAAAACAGTTCAAATAGCTGCGATACTGATGGATAATCAATATGTTTCTCGTCTCGTGCACCATCTTTGCCTGCCTTCAAAAGACAAAGTCGTCTGCGCAAACAAACACACGGAGGCTAATTACATCCTCATCTACAAATGACTTCAGCTTAGGCTGTTATTAATAAAACTCGTTGCTGACATGAAGCAGGGCTTCCTGAGGGCTTAACACATCCGGCCTGCCGCACAGAGAGATCCAACGAAAGGAATATTTAGGGAATTAAGTCCTGATTCGGGAACTACCAGAGGCTCAGAGCTAAAAATAGAGGCTGCAGGCTGCTGGTGACAGGTCTCTCCAGGGGACGCTTTGTATTTGCGTAAAGGTTATTTGTGGTAAAGTGTACAACACAACACCAGGGAAGCCTAAAGAGAAAGTCTGCTCTATGTTCTACATGCATGCTCAATCTAGGGCCCTGCTGAGCGTTTGTGAGAGAATATCGCACGAGTTACATTAGCATCTCTTTACATAGAGCATATACAGGGCTGCACAGTGGATGTCAAATGTTGTTATATGTTGTCTGCACTGCTCTGAATGTCTGTAATCACAGGATATGCCTCGTTCTAACGGCCTGTAATGGGGTGATCAAGTGTCCATTCTCATCATATGCTTTAGATGACTGTCTGCTGGCTGCTTAGGCAGCACTCAGACCCATTGTGTTTGAATTTGTTTTGTACAGTATTAACCCTGCTGCCGTGCTGAAACTCCTTTACCTTATTTGGTGTTTCTGATCAAAAAATGAGTGGCCTTTTAAAAACTGCTTGTTTTTCCTCTCTCATTATGCTGTATTAGTAACAAATCTTGGATGCATTCATTTTGTCAACTTTGTCTTTCAGTTGCACAGATTTTGTTTGGAAGTGATTGGTCAGAGGCACTTTAGTTTGTGCGTGAAAAAAATGAGGTGGATAAGCTTAACAAGTCCTATGAGTATTTGTTATAAATATAGCATTACAAATAATATATAAGCATTTTATATAACTGGTCAGTTTTGACTGGGCCACCACAAAAATCCCCCAAAATAAATTAATGAATGATAAATATATATACAGTGAGGTCAATAAGGATTTGATCACCCTGTGATTTTGCAAGTTCTCTTACTTAGAAATAATGGAGGGGTCTATAATTTTCAGCATAGGTGTATTTCCACTGTGAGAGACAATCTAAAAAGACATTTTTTTTTTATAAATAAGTATTTGAGCACTTGCTTATCAGCCGGATTTCTGACCATCAAAGACCTGTTATTTTGATTTTAAATAGTCCAGCTACACTCTGCTCATGATTATAAATTAGTAGCACCTGTTTGTGGTCATTAGTTGTCATAAATACACCTGTGCACCCCACAATCAGCCAAAGTCTAAAGGTATGTTCACACCAGACGCGACTTAAATGCAAATAAATCACACTATTCACGGGTAAAAATAAACAACAAACGCGAATTCGAGGCCTGAGAGGGGCTTCTGCCAGGTGGCTCTAGTCTTGTGCATTGGTGGAGGGAAGAACTGCAAATTGTAGTTGTTTACAACACAAATCTGCAGTTTATTAAAAAGAGAGTACCTATTTAAAAGTTTGCTTCGCCGATTTCGGAGCCATGAGCTCCACACAAACACTGGGGGCTCGGTGCTCATGTATCCGCCGAGTGCAGCCTCACGGTTGGTGGCTCTCCGTGAAGAGAGCTGGGACTATCATTTCCAAGGCTACTATCAGTAATACACTAAGAATGTCATGGTTGCATCGCACAGAAGGTTCCCTTGCTTAAGTCAGCCCATGTCCAGGCCCGTCTGAAGTTTGCCAGGGACCATCTGGATGATCCAGAGGAGTTATGGGAGAAAGTCCTGTGGTCAGATGAGACCAAAGTAGAAATTTGTGGTCTTCACTCCATTCGCTGTGTTTGGAGGAAGAAGAATGATGAGTATCATTCCGATAATACCATACCTACAGTGAAGCATGGGGCTGGAAGCATCATGCTCTGGGGGTGTTTTTCTGTACCGGGGACAGGACTGCACTGTACTAAGGAGAGGATGAATGGGCCATGTATACATATTGGGCAAAAACCTCCTTCTCTCAGTCAGAGCATTAAAGATGGGTCATGGCTGGGTCTTCCAACATGACAATAACCCAAAGCACACAGCCAGGAAAACCAAGGAGCCAAAACCTACTCGAAAACAAGCTAGGAAACTTTATTAAAAAAAAAAAAAGAAGAAGAAAGAAAAACAGCGTAGGATTGTTGTTTTATATAATACACACAACATATATTAAAAAAAAAACAAAAAAAACATTTTGTTTACTATTAGAATACTCTCAATTTAGCTCTGAGTGACATAAATGGGATAAAAAGTGTACTACAACATATTGTATTCTCCATGAAAGAGACCTGTCAAGCTGCTGCAGAATTTGGCCAAACTGAAGTATCTTAGAAAGCAGCATAAGGTCGCTTCCTACCTTTTGGAAGAGCCTTTGAATTGGAAGTGCGCCGTTCAATGATGTCTAGGTAGGCAGCTTGCTTGGTTTTGGAACAAAGCTAACATTGGATCAGAACACAAAATAAAAAAAAATAATTTCTATTGAAGGGTCTCTGATTTTGTCACTTTTTATATTAGTATGTGACTGATCAGCATACCTGAAATGCTTATACGTACATGTCTAGCTGACACAGTCTAAAAATCCCAGGTTTTGGCTCTCCCCCAAAATGAGCTTCAAATGCTGTGTTACTTACAGTTTGATGAGTCCAGGACAAACCAGGTCCAGGTTTTTTCCTGCAATATGAAGACCAACTAAACATCACGTTGACTCCCTTTTATGCTAGCAGTTAATTTGTTAATTTGTGATCAGAGACAGATGTTAATACCAGCAGTAAACATGATCTAAGAACAATAGTCGCTTGATTGACCATCCATTCAATGGGAAACCTCTCTCAGACAAGCCCACCGGTCCGGCGGGTGGTAGGCAGACTGTGGCACAGTGCAGGACTCATGTGCCAAGATCCCGTTCACTGGCAGGAGATGAGTGTTTGGCAGGAAGTAAGGGAGATGGTGTGTGTTGAGGGGGGCGGCACCTGCCAGCAGCCCATCACCTGGTGAGACTGACCAAGCGCACACCCGGTGTACAATCTCACACACACACACACACCGGCAGCCTTCAACACTTTTCTCAGTCTGACACAATTCACAGCAGGGAAAAAAAAAAAAATGCGCCATCACACTATCCTGAGAAAGAGCTTTAGCAATGTAATATTTAAAGCATTATATATATATATCTGAGAGGGATCTGAGCGGGGAGCGCGAACTTTGCCCCTTACCTGGACCATTTCCCCTTGAACACTGCCTGACCTTCCCTACCCATTGCAGCACAACGAGGCCAGTTCCATTTTGGACACTTTTCCCCTGGGCACTTTATTTTGTTCAATAAAGCTTCTCCAAGGCCTGATGGCACTCCCACTGTCTGTCGTAAGCTCTTCCCGTGACATTATATATATAAAAAAATTATTAAACACCAAATCAGCATATTAGTGCGATATCTAAATGGTCATGTGACAATTAATCATGTCATCACACCACATACATTACATCGGTTATTTAGTATTAAATCAATAATACTATAAAAGATTATTTATTTACTCTATTAAACGTTCATAGAATTGTAGCTACACACATATGGCAAATAAGACTATATACATATATATACACACACACATACATACAGTAACCTTCATATTGGCACCCAAAGTAAATCTGAGCAAAGGTGGCTGTAAAAACAAATCTGCGTTGTTTATCCTTTTGATCTTTCATTCCAAAATGTACTAAATTCTAACCTATCATTGAATTAAAACAACTGAAATGGGGAGAAAATCCTCATTGTGAAATAAATGTTTTTCTTTAATACATGTTGGCCACAATTATTGGCACCCCTAGTATTTTTTAAGTACATTCCCATTCATATTCACAATTGTGTGCAATCCAGGGTGATTATGAACATGACAATATCCAAGCATGGCTTCCTGTTTCACATAAATAGGCCTAAAAAAAATAAATGTTGGTTTCCGATTTGTTGACAATTCTAGACATGGGTAGGTAGGGAATTTATTTTAATTTTTTATTTTTTCCCCCATGGGAACATGGAATTTTTTTTAATTTATTTTATTTCCTACCGCAGCCATAGTACTATTTCATATAAAGATTACCAACATTGCCGTAATTTCCCAAAGGAAAGTGCTAAGCGCATATTCTATACTTAATGTAAGCATAGTCGAACAAAGCTCTCAGCACTAACATGCCTTTGCGAAACCAGGTCTTTGACTGTACCAGGCTACATGTAGAATATCTCTTACAATGTTACAAAAATGCATGCTAATTTTGTATTGTTTTTTCCTGTTCCTCTTTCAGATAGCAGTCATTAAATTTAGAAGCAGAAAACAATTTTGAATAGCACATTTATTAACACGGTGTTGACATTGGTCAGCTTAAAACTGGCACTGCATAATCTTAACAATGATATGTGCGTTATGTTAACTTAACATACAGATATGCTTTAACAGTAGAACTCTACACTGTTTATGCAGAGGGTAACGTGAGAACAAAAATCTGTGCTGTGGAGATTGTGGTGACAACACAGAGTGAGAGTGACAACACTCATTCAACATTCTAAACATGTCCAATTAAAGGCCAACAGAGGCCTGTTGGAGGTAGAGGGCAGAGGTTCAAATTTTTTTTTAATTTAATTTTAATTTCGTTTTTCCCTTTTTTATTATTAATATTTACGAACATACCGACTATATTATGACATGTTTTATATTCCAAATTTGAAATCTGTGCAAGTAAATGTATATGGTAATTTAAACACTTTTATAATGACCGTGTTAGTTGATCTATACCGGGTGATGGGCGGCGCCATGTTAGTTCGTGCTGAATCCGTGCTGTGGGATTTACGACACACAAATTCATCCTCTTCTCCTGAAACACATTAAAGTAAGTCTCTGGTAAACGGGCAGAAGAAAAGAGTCAACTTTATACTAACCTTCACAATCTGTATATGCTATTAATAAAACATGTCGTCAGATTATATTTGTAAGGATCATTACTGCCGTTTCTATAGACATCAGCGTGTATATTATAAACTATGAATATCTGGAGATATGTATCATTTATATAATTATTTTTTTAAACTTGTGACAAAATTGATAGAAGTTAAAAGCTGAGAACTGAGAAGCTTATTGTTATTTTGACGTGCTATAAATAATTTTTAGTGAAGTTAAGTAATATTTTGTGTTTCATTTGAGCCTGAATCTTTGAATGGTGATCAGTCAGGTGCTGTAACAATTTAGATGTGTTTGCTTTAGTTGTTACTTTCATCTACATGATTCGAACATTGGATACCCATCTTCAACCACTCCTGAATTGTTTTTAGGTAGCCAAAATGCTCCTAAATAGATTAATTTGCATCTTCGGTGGATATCATTTTGCATCCTTTTGATAGTTTCAGATGTGCCTGTACTAGAAAATCACCAGTGAACGTCTCGGTTATGTATTGTAACCCTCGTTTCCTGAAGAAGGGAACGGAGACGTCACGTCGGTGACCGACGAATAGGAATCTTGCTTCGAGATGCCAAAACAACTGTGCGTGTACAAACACGCCAATGAATTTCATTGGCATACGATGATTGGAATCAGCTGAACTCAATCGCAGTGTGAGTATAAGTAGGTCAGCCGATCCAGCGTTCATTAGTTTTTCGCTGAAGAGCCGAGCCGGTGTTAAGGTCCCTAGCGACGGTACAGTCCCTATGGCGACGGGACGTGACGTCTCCGTTCCCTTCTTCAGGGAACGAGGGTTACAAT
>JAUMHP010000301.1:3348753-3358769 GCA_032361065.1 Enteromius trimaculatus
TGAGATTATTGTCTGCACAAGGAGTCTGATAACAGCCAGTGCTCCACACAGAGATCTGATCTGATCATCATCCAGTCCATCTGGAATGACATGAAGTAACAGAACAAACTGAGACAGACTAAATCCAGAAGAACTGTGGCAACGTCTCCAAGAGCCTGAATGTTAAACATAAACAAGAAGCCGACTGGCTGTCTTCTGTTTTTGACAACTAGACTGACAGCCTTTTCTTTACTCAAATGTACAGTGGTGATAAGGAACTGAAAAAGCTGCCTAATTCAAGAGTCACTCCTCCCTTCCAGATTTTTAACCCACCCAGATCATGAACTGCCATATGTCTCCTATTGAAAACACATCTACTGTACAGGAAACCTTAAGAGAGGAAATACTCAATAATAGGAGCAATAGACCAGCGAAAACAAGAACCAGTTGCCTGAGTTTTAATGATGCTTTGATATGGACAGCCTCCAAAGAGAAGTATTGTGGAAATGCATCTTATTGACTTCTCCTCAAAATGAACCAGCCGTCACTCAACTAAACTGAATGTACTGTTTAGTCATGCGTGCAAAGTACAAAGATAAGAAAACAGCAGTTGACTAGTCAACATTTTCATGGTTTAATAGGAATAGCCCCAAATTTGATAAAATTGTGCATCTAATGAGTGGAAAAACATTTCCTGAGTCAGAAGAATGAGGGACAAGAGGAAGCTACAGCTATTGCAGAATGGGATGAATACTAATACAGAAATTGTAGTTGATAGTTGATATAATGAGTGCCTCTCAGGAGCAAGGTGCCAAATATTGTCAGGCTAGTGACTCCACGTCACTCCACTCTACTTTGAATGGGCAAAATGTGCAAATATAAAGTCAACACTTTTGTGCATACAGTTTCTATCTAAATGGGAAGTCATTGGTCAGAATAAGCTGCAACGTGGACCAGATTTTATACTTAAAGTCAAAAGGCAGGCTATGAGATGACTTTAAACCCAAATCCTTCTAGAGCAGAATCAGACCTTCCTTAATCCTCCAGGTGGCACTCAGACTCCAGTCCTTTAGTGAGCTTGATAAATCTCTCAATTTTTTGTTGCCACTCTTCCTAGAAACCCAAAGGGAAGATGTCCAGGCAGTTCTCCACACTCAATGCAATTATTTATATCTGGACACAAAGAGGAGACTGTGTATCTTGGCAAAGCCGAGGGTTCAACCCTTTCAGTTGACTGGCTGCAGTTCTTCAGTGCCAAACAAATTACTGTGTGGTGGGGGCCGGATAATTAATGAAACACAGAGAATGCAGAGAGAGAATGATGTCCGCATATCATGATCTGGGAGGAAAGTTTCAGAGGCCAAATTAAGTGTAAAATTAAATCTGCAAGTTGGTTGTAGGTATCTCCCAAAATAGAATAAAAACGAGGACACAGACACTATTATTTATTGTTTCACTCGTGGAATATGCTGTATATAGCCGGATGACTATGAAATCTACTGTATGCGTAAATAAATTCAATAAGGTAGTGCTACTTTAGGATCCGTTTAACACATTTCACGTTGTTAAAACCGTTTTTGGGAATTATGTTGATGTTCCCTCAAAATCAACACTGAAAATCCAAATAAAAGTCGTCTGGGCCTAATAATAACTAACCCGAGCTGCAGTAAAACACGACATGAAGAGTTGGCGCTAACGGTGGTGAGAAATGAAAACCGTAATGATTATTCACCATAGATTCCGCATATACACTTCCTTGTGGAAAAAACCCTGCCAGATTCTGGTGTGTTAAGAGAAAGGAAGTGCAGAGATGGTGTTGAGGGACCAACTTGTCAGACGTTACCTCACAGACCATTCCAAGGTGGCTCAAACTTCATCCTTTGCTAAGTTGTTCAACCTCTGCCTGGAAATCCCAAAATTTACCCATGGGTCAAATGCAGGAAGCTTGTTAACAGTGGAAAAGTGTAAAAGGCATTTTTTCCTGATGTTCTCTAGCATGAAACAGGTGTCCCTTCACCTGAATGCCAGCTTGCTCAACCCTTAGCTGTACTCCAGAATCTCTTTGCCTAATGTTTGGATGAGGAAATGTCTAATTACGGAAAACTTCACTTAAGACGAAAAAGAGACTGTTTCCCACACACACGGATTTATTTTTAGTGAGAATAAATGTCGTATTTAGTGTGGCACAAGAACACCAACTCAGAGGATGTTTATACATAGACCAGGCTCGTTGGCTGTGCAGTGGGAATACGGCAGCTGCTCAAGTTCATGCCATTTATTTGTTTTTCCAAAATAAAAGACACCTCCCTCCCTACATTTACATATCTCCATCATCTCCTAAGGAAATGGTTGTCCCAAAACTGGAAATTCGCTTATTATTTAGTCTTTTTTTTTTCCAAAGAGAATTTTTGAACACATCTTTTCCATACAAAAGGAACAAAATAATTGTAGCCAATACCACTTTATACAGCAGTTCTGTATGAGAAAATAGTCATTTTGAATGAGTAAGATGTAACTGAAGTATCGAGGGATCACTTAATCCAAGTGTAAAGGATCATTGGAAAAATGTATTGGTTATTGAATGGATGTTGAGACTTAAAAGTGGAGGCAGGAAGATTCAGTTACAACGGCATTTATGAAACTGATACATTAGGTAAACATAAGCACATATATTTTTTTTTACAATAAGTTCAAGAAGAAAATAGGTTGAATTTCCATGTCATTCAAATTTATCCACTGATGTTGCATGAGAAAAACATATATAGCTTTTGGAATGACACATTGGGGAAAACAAAATATGAATAAGGAAGAATATATAAATATAAAAACTGAAATAAATAAATCAGTTTAATGAACTAGGAAATAGAACTGACGTACAACTAGTCGAAAATAATTGGCAAATCAATCAGCTATTCTTTTCCATCAGAAAGCAAACTAAAAACTCAACATTACATCTGACAAATGGTTTGTTAAGCAAATTTGACTGCATGTGTTCTTTTCCTGATGATATACGGTGATTTGTATATTCAGGGCTAATCGAGACTTCAGCCTAAAGTCTCCAAAGTCTCTTTCATAAGCCACAGGCCGCGCAGGCATGAATAAGCCATAGAATCATAGACAATCCATTAAACAAAGAATCCTTATGCCTGACAGCTTGTTACTACAGGCTAGAGTTACTCAGTCAGCGGCTGTTTCTGTGCTCATAAATCAACAGTGATCAACAACATTCAGTCTCTACAGCAACCATGAGAGGCAGACACATGGGGTAACAGAAGCCTGTTTAACAGCACAGCTCTTGATCCGTATACAGAGAGATACGTGATTTGGGAACAGAAAGAAGAAATAAACTAAATGATAAATTAGCCACAGCTGTTATTGTCAAGCACAGGCTTTTCTGCCAAGTCCAAAAAATAACAATAGTGACAGCCAAAACAAATTAACAAGTGCACACATCAGCAAAAGAGCTTAAATAGTATTAAGAATTAATTAGTGGTGCATGGTAATGCACGCTAATACTATTGCTCAGGGTTAGGTCCGAACAGGTCTTGAACAAACTATAGCCTATTTATTAAACTTCGGTGGATGGCTTTCTAACAGTAGCTATGTTTAAATGCAAAAACACTTTGCGCACATGTGCAGTGCTGCAAAATGCTTAGAAATTTGGCACATGAAAACATACCTGGTATTTGGGATACTAACATGAATGAAATGCCTCCTTTACTTTGTAATTCAAAGGAGAATTACTTTGTAATTCATAAATGCCCTACCAACCACCCAGAGCACCATATAGCAATCACATTACATGCTAAAAAGGCTCAAATCAACCCAGCAACTGCATAGCAATGTTACGACAATCGCCCACAACAACCTAGCATTATAATTGTCCAAGCAGTCACATATTCTCTTATTAAAATATTATAATAAGAGGATGTTAAAATCCATGTTTCTAGAAAACAAACAGGTAGACTAAACTACTATTTTCCCACCAAAATTACTGTTATTGTTATTACTGTAAAAACATCATGAATCAAAACAGAATGTAACAAGAATCTTTCCTTAGTGTGTTTTTAGTTTAAACCCCTCAAAGAAAGTCAAAATAAACCTTTTCTAAAAAAAGACGCTGCTTTTACATCCAAGTAAAGTTTCGGGAGTCTTCAAAGAAAGATTGTGTAACAAAAAATCGTAACATAATTAGTCAGAATGTAAATAAACAGGTAATGGCCTAACAAGGTTCAGGCCACTCTAGTTATTGCGTAGAATCAGTATAAAAAAGTATTTGTCGATATATTACAAACACATCAATAATAAATCACAAAATGTCATTAGATGTTTTGTCTAAATGTATTTAACTTGACATTAGCGGACAGTGTTAAAAGCATTACCGGTGCCTTCCAGTCAAGTCTATAGACAACCTACTTTAATTTACAAACTGATTACTATTACAAAAATACCATTGTTTTAAAATGTATTTAACATAGTTGATACTAGAGGAGAAGCTCTAAAATATAATTTCGATTGTTCGCGCCAAAAATCTCTCCCAGTTGAGTTAATAGGTTAGCCTAGGCTAATTTAATTCGCAAACAAATGTTATAAAAATGTAGGAGGCAATTTATTTATTTATTATGAGGTTGGATCTGTTTCTAGCCTACAGTAATTTAAACTTAAGGTAAGTTGTTGAAACCGTGACAAACATTTCCCCAAAACAAGCAGCGCATCTCTCGCGGACGAAATAGCCAAGAGTCGGCTTGTTTATCTGTATTTGACTTTGGCTTTTGACGTGATGTCATTTCGGAGTAACATGACAGCAAATAGGACCCAGCAGAGCTCTCCGGCGAACCTCACCTGTCCCCAAACGCACTTTTACTTTTCCACCTGAAGTCGCCTGCAGAAACCCGACATCTGTCAGACTTAAAGATAACGGCATGTTTCCCGCATTGCTCTGCAGTTTGTTGCTCCTGCACGGCTCGCTCGGGGAGATCGTGTTCCGCTGCCCGAGCTGCACCGCGGAGCGCCAGGCGGCTTGTCCCAAGCTCACAACCTCTTGCGAGATTGTCAGGGAACCGGGTTGCGGTTGCTGTCCGGTTTGCGCCCGACAGAAGGGCGAGCTCTGCGGCGTCTACACGCCGAGATGCGGGAACGGTTTGAGATGTTACCCGAGCGCGAATTCAGAGTTACCGCTGGAGCTGCTGATCCAGGGATTAGGACGATGCGAGAACAAAGTGGACCTGGAGCCCACCATGACCAACCATGAGTCAGAACACAGTGGTGAGTCTCAAGACTCGTTTGTGAACATGAATTGATGCACAGCCGCTTCCAAAATGTATGCTTATCACATGGAGGATGTTGCACTTTGATGTCTCCTCAATGTTGATTTCTCCTTGTCTTGGGAAATCAGCACTGAGTCAAATATCAGTGCAGGGTCTTTGTTCTGGCACACTTTTCTCCACCATCTTGTTTGATTGTTTATACAGCCCCTTTGTTAGATCACCAACTTCTCTCTGAACTGCTTCTGGTGCATCAGATCATACCTGCTTGATTTTGTCAAAGTAATGGAAAAACTAGGAATGGCAGACTGTGTTAAAATTGGGTTTTCTTTGGAAAGGTTATGGAAATTAGTAATAGTCATTTATAGGGTTAAAATAACGTATAGTTAAATATTGTTTATTTTTATTTAAATTATTTTATTAATTGTTATGTATTGTATGTTTACATAAAATAAAGTGTAATGAAATAAAGTGGAAGTGAATTATATATATATATATATATATATAATCATTGTCCATAAACTTCACATAACCAGGTTTTCGATGTTTGCAAAAGTTACATTTTTCTTAACTTTTCCTTGCTGGACACACCCACATCCTGTCCTCAGCGGTCACTGAGTTCAGGTCATTTCATCAATGCAAGCCGCTGCCGATGGAAACGGTGTTTTATTCAGTACTAAATGACTGGAAAAGTAATGGAAATTTCTGTAGTAATTGCTGGTCCAAATTTATCAAGTTATGTTAAGCTTATCTGGGTCTGGTCACAAGCACTCAAAAAACACTAGAAAAACTTGCTATCATTCTGTGTAAACACTGTTATATTTACTTTAATTGGATGGATAAAGCACCTTGGGTGTTGATACAGGCAGATTAGATCAGCAAGCTGCAGCATTAGACATTTGAGGTCAACTTCTTTTGTGAATTGTGGCAGTATATATGTGGCAATGAAACCAACACTTTTGAGTGCAGTATGATGATCAGTGTTGAAATTTAGTTGACCATGGGACCATCGATCCCCTCAGTAAACAAAAGCTTATCACCTGTTAAACTGTTGACACAGTAGCATTTGCCATTCTTTTATTTGTCTTGGCGGTCGCCAAAAAACAAAATCTTTCTGAAAAAAAAGGAATGTATCATATACAAGGCTGCCTGTTGCCTGGAAAATATCATTTGTATAATCCCATGTGGGTGTCATCAGAGGCCATCTCTTTTGCTCTAAATGCCAGAACGAACAGTTACAACCTTTTGCTATGCAACTAAAATATGTGACCTAGATTTCTAATAAAATAAAGAATTTTCAAATTGCTGACAACTAAATGGTGCCAAATGCCTCTGCTTTGAAACAAATTGGCAGCCGTTATCCTGTTGTGCTGTTGAACTTTCCAAGAAATCAAGGGTGAAAGGCTAATGTCGCCTGGCACAAATTGGGCACCCTTGTGAATCTGCCCCGCTACGCTAGCTGAGCAGCGTTTGAATGGTGTATTTTAGGATACCAGTAAACGCTAGCAACCGGGTTGCCCAGCACCAGCAGTTAATCTGCTCTTTTCCAAGCCTTTCCAATGCAGGTTTCTAATAAAGAGAAAATACTGCCAGCTCCAAAGATAGTTAAAGTTCACCATTACTCACCCTCATGTTTTTCTAGCACTGTTTTTTTATTTTGTTCTGTGAAAAATAACACGACTGAAAATGATTTTGGGAGAGATTTTTCAGCGAGTATTAATGCTTTATTATTTATTTGTCACACAAAACAATTGCCTCGCTCTCAAAGACATTGAATACAGAAGATAAAGGGTGAGTTTGCTGATTTTCGACCAACTTTGCATTGGTACATTTTTGGTAGCATATGTAAATGAACAATGTGTGCTTTTTCTCTGTTACCTGCACCAACTCTTTTTTTCCTCCACAGCCTTATTTCTCCGTTTTCTCTATAATGAGAACTGATTTAAGAGAGAGAGAAACGGGGGAAAGGCACGTTTTACTGCATTGACAGCCAGCTTTTATTAAAACCCGATTTTGCCAATTCCAGATTACCCCTCTAAGTCACATGGACTTTTCAAATTATACTTTTATTTTGTTTTTTTACAGAGTAGCGGTATAAATCACCGTCCACTGTGCATGGAAAACAGAAGCTCGGATATTCTGCGTTTGTTTTAATGTTTTCTGGAAGAAGTAAAATAGTAGTTGGACTTGGAAAACGCGAAAGTGAGTAAATGATGACAAAATCATTTAACTAACAGATTAATCAAAACTCCTGTTGGCAGATTACTTGGCAGTAGTGAGGTGGGTGGCCAATAACATACACATTTATCTTTCTTTTCTGTGAGAAGAATTCAAAATCAGCATCAAACCAGTTAGTCCTGTGAGTACGATTACTGAAAGTCTTGTGGAAATCTTGTTAGCCAAGACCAGAGTCCACGTTCTGGTCCAGTACTTCTGTTTCTGCTTAACAGAAAACACAAATTATTGCTGATCTAATGAATGGTGAGTATGTCGTCTATTAAGGCTCATTAATGCAGTGAACTCTGAAGGAATGTTGTAATTATGAAACTCACTAGAAGGTGCTACATCCAGGACCTCTGATCCTCTTCTTTGTGTCCGCTGCATGCCTTTGTGTTTTACTGCGTGGCCATTCATCGGTATAGCTTTAACTAAATGTTGTGGTTTGGCACCCAGGCATTGCACCTCAAACGAAGTCTCATTCCGCACTGCCGCTGGTGAATTGCATTCTGTAGTTTCATCACACTGAGCGTCTCTTAATTATTTGAAACCTCGCAGTGCAGGGCCTTAACTGTGAGCATAGTGCACCACCTGTAGTTAGCATTGTTCATATGTCAGACGGCTGCCTCAAACATGATAGAGCTTGCATTAGCACCCAATGATTTTTAGTAATGACACTTAACCAGTGCAAAGATGCTGGCTTACATAATGTTCCCTTGGCTTTAACTTTGGATCAGTTTCAAGAAGTCTAGAATATGTTTTGACCATGTCCAGGATATCGAGAAGAACTATTTTGCAGCATTGGTGAACACGTCTGAAGACCTGTCATCATTATGACCTTTAGCATGGCACTTAAAAGATAAGTTCATTCAAAAATATAAATTTTTTCATCATAAATGACCCTCATGTTGTTCCATTAAAAAGAGCTGATTTCTTAATAATTGATGGCAGTGTGTATATACACAACTTCATGTTACTGTAGAACAGACTGAAATCAGACTTTTTCTCTAATCTAAAGAGTTCAACTGCTGTATTTAGATGTCACACCAGATTTGAAATGCCAGTGGTTTTTGCATGGCATGTGTCCTTTTAAAATAGTTTTAAATAAATGTAATTGCATGTGAGAGGGGAAGATTGCTAATATTACTTTAAATTACTTGGAATATAGTGCAAATTATATTGGTTAGAATAGTGAACGTCTTGAAATCTGGTGTATTCTGGGTTTGACAATTTGTGCGTAATAAAAAAAAAACAGACTCAAAAGTTAACCTAATGTAATTTCGGTGCATTTTTGGTTAAAAAAGGGATAATAAATTGAAAAGAAATAAATCAACTATTTCTTAATAGTATTTATTAATATTTTGAAAAGTTTCTTTTGTATTTTTGCTTGTATTTTTTTTACTACTTGTTTTACTACTTTTTTTAACATTTTACTAATATTTATTATTATTTATATATTATTGCTATGATTGCAATTTTTTTATTTATGTTTAGCATCTGATATTCATGTTTAACATGAATTATTAAATACGATTTTAATCATTAATTTTTTTTACCAGTATCAACATGTACTTTCAGCTTCCGATAAAATAACAAAACCAGGAATCCAAATAATTAATCTGATAATAAATAGAAAAAAAAAACAAACAAAAAAGATGCACATTAAAACTATGAATACGCTCATGTATCATTAGCCAAAGTCAGGTGAAAAGATGCACCTGTAAACTTTTGCACTGATCCAGAAAACCTAGCCTCCTCACCACCATCCTAAAATATCTCTGAAGTTTATTCAAGCTAGTGGTTTGTATCTCATGTTTGTGTTTCAGCCTTTTCCCCTTTCTTCTTGTATTGCGTGTACTGTGATTGCCCTTGGATCCCTCCGGGTCTGATGTGCTGAGACACGCTCTCTTCAACACCTTTCCAGTGCATGCAGTAGGGATGCCTTGGGTGGCGGCTGCTTGTCGAGACCTGTGACACCAGAGAGGCTCCTTGTAGGCGCCGTGACTTTACTTTTGCTCCGGGGCATATGGAGTGTCATGGTGTCAGCCAAGCAATTGAAATAACAGAATGCTTGGTCCTTTCTCCCCAAGGCTATCCTAAACAACCCCACACAGACTGGAGAGACGATGGAGGAGCGTCAGCAAAATACAGTCTGACACATCCAGCCATCTTTCACTATGTGCTATAATGCTGGCTGCCTGCCTGCCCGACTAATAGACATGAAAATGTCAATACTGACTGTAACAGATTTATTCAATATGAAATGACTGCAAAAAATATAAGTCTAGCTGCAGCGTGGCTGTGTTAATATCTCTTGGCACACAGCTACATTCCTGTCAGCAAGCCTATTTTGTTATGACTGACAAGAATTACAATTTGTAACTTATATGTTGTCATTTTAGCTGTCATACTGATTTCAACTCACAACCCCCCAAAAATAAATTAAATAAAGCAATTAAATATTTAAATAATAGATGTTTATTTAAATGTATTATTTTATTTTGTATTGAAATCCACAATAATATTACTGGGCTGAACCCTAACCCCTAAATTTAC
>JAUMHP010000301.1:3358869-3371306 GCA_032361065.1 Enteromius trimaculatus
ACATTACTCTGTTGTAAAGCTGCTTTGCAATGATATGTATCATGAAAAGCGCTATACAAATAAATTTGAATTGAATTTGAATTGAATTGAATTCTGTTGCTGGACAGGGGTGTCCGCTGCTGCAAGAGCTTGCGCTCTCCCCAGCCCGCTGTGAGCAGGTGACGCTACCATATCTGGCCCAGAGGCTGGCTCGTGACTTTTCTTTTGGTTTTTCCTGTTAAACAGTTATTGAAGGAGATACCTTTTTGTTCCCTTCCTGCACGCAGAGAGCGGCAGTTTCTGTTCAAAGACTTTTTGAAATAAAGACTTTAGTTGATTAACTGTTTTTGAGTTTCTTTAGACTGCCCCCCTGCTCTACATGTATTTTCATGTATATTTATTTAACCTATGTATACATTAGTTCTATATCTTTGTTACTTTACTAGATGTTTACTAAATGTAGGATTGAATGGCAAGTGTTGCACACTTGTACACAAAGGAACTTTCAGTAATGCATGGGTTAAAATTATTTCTTTACTTCTTGACTGGAAATAATAATAACAACTTATATTTTACTGGGCTTTTCTTTACGTGTGGTCGGTGTTTAGAGTTTCTAAAGGACCCAGACCAGGCGGAAACATTAGACATATCGTACTGCATTATTGTGTTCGATATTTTAACGACGGCCACTCATTCGCTGTAATCGTGGACATGATGTCAAGTGTACACGGTGTAAACATCAGCTTGAGGACTCCTAAAAGTAAACTAAATGAAGCCAGGTTGTACCGCAGAAAGGATTATTCCTTTCCAAACTACGTAAGTAAACGCCATCAGATTGGAACTTTGTGGATCCTCGAAGGTGTGAGAGCAGATCACGCAGGTTTACAAGAAGAACCTACCATTCCATGGAACCTAACTATAGTTATGTGCAGACCTTTGAGAACCCGGATACTTCATCGGGAGTCATGAGCCAATGAGGCCTCTGGGGATTTTACGGCCGAAACCGACATCTCCAGAGGTAGTGCAGCCTCTGGTGGACCCGATGGAGTCTCTGTGCCACACACTGGTTCTGGTTGTTGGAGCTTGAGGGAATTCAGTGAATTTGGATCACAGACCGGGTCTGGCTGATCCAGCCACACAGGTTCCGGATCACAGACAGCATCTGGAGGATCCGGCCACTCTGGGCTGGGAACCATGAGGGCCTTCTGCACCTTCTCAGGCTGCGTAACCGGGATCGACTGGGCAATACATGACTCCTCGTACCGTGCTACGGGGTTGAGGCCCGTTACTCGCATGCTAGGAACCGCGAGGACCTTCAACCGCTCTCCTGGCGGTGTTACTGAACCAGACTGATCATCGCACAGCCCCTCTCGCTGTGATGTGATGCTGGAACCCCTCACACGCGGAACTAAAGCCGCGAGGATGGGTGACTGCAGCTCCACCGATCGGCGCGATCCTGGGGGCGGACCCCTCCGTCTGCCGAGGTGAGACCCCAATAGCTGTGGGTTTTCACCATCTTCACGTTAGGATCAGTCGTTATGTCAGGCTACGCGCTGTCGCTGCGGTAAAGCATAACACTTGTTTTTCCAGTGGGCACGCAGGACACGGAGGCAGGACTTAACTGTATAAACATTTAATGAAAAAACAAGGAGATAACTGAACAAAACTCACGAGACAAACCACAAACATACAGCAACGTAAATAAACTTCAACGACTGACATTCGAACAAGACATGGGGCATGGACTTTATACAAAGACTAATTAAACACACCTGGACAAAACTGGCTGGACATGAATGAACATTGATGAGGACGGCGGGGTTACAAATGAGGAGTAGACTCCAGGGAGCTGACAGGTAAATAAACAAACACACAGATTCACATGGCACAACACAGAACTCACGATCGCTGGAGTGTCATCCAGAGACCAACCTGACACACCAGCTAGATTGTGACATCTGGCTCCAGAGACTCATGATTGCTAATTGAACAGGCTAAACTGGATCCCCTTCCTGAGGCACAATGTTTATGAATCTGTCACCCATAGCTATAATTGTTTTTAAGTGTGAAGTAAATTAATCAAAAGTAGTAATGAGCGTTTATTACAGTTTTCAAGTACAGAAAGCAAAACTTCTTGAACTACTTGATTTCTTTATCTAAAACGATGATTCACAAAGGGATCCCAGCTTGAGAGTTATAAATTAAAAACATTTTGAAAATGTTAACAGTGAGAAAAAAAAAAAAACCCTTGCATCCTGTTACATAATAAAAACAATTTTGGCAACTGTCATATTACATTGCTGTGTGTTGGAAATTCTTCACATTGACAGCAACGGCTCTTCGTCCTCTTGCTCGACATTTAGTGAATACAGGTCTGTGTATTTACTGTTGGGAAAGTATTTCCATTTTAAAATATCTTACAAACAAAAATGTCCTCCCCATGTAATCAGTTAAATAACTTATGTCAGTCATTATGATTTTTATTTATTTATTATTATTTACCTGTAGCAAAAGGTTTTTTCTGCACTTTTGTCAGGTGGATCCAGATCCTTAGCATCAGATATTAGCCTACTATTTGAAAAAAAGATAAAAATGTCGGAAACAACAACAATGAAAGCAAGAAATGTTACAGTGCCAGTCTGCCTTATTACCTGCCCTTGCTGAATTGTTGAGGAATGTCCTGGAACATGAAACATGATAAAACATAAAAAAATATTAGCTCCATGATAAAGGCTATAATGCAGTTTTGAGGAAAAGGTAGTAGTAGCGATAACAGAAAGATTTATAAAAAATATTATTTTGTTACATATCATATTACACATATGGTAATCTGTTTCAAGTTCATCAGAGTGAATTCTCTGATCACATCAACAACTTAAAGATGCATTATTTAAAAGTACTCTCATGTAATTTGGCATCTAGCCTTCATCAGGTGGATGAAATGAGAGACAATGGGTCTTTTCTAGTGGCAAAGGTGCTCTGGGCCAGGGTGGGTGTTTTTCAAAACAGGTGTTCTTCAGGCCTACAGTCAAAACATAATGTACAGTGTACACCAAGATACAGCTGAGATTCCTATTGTTTGATTATAACAAAACATGGTCTCATTACATCCCCCCACTTTATTCTCACATGTTTTTTTAATGGTTTGGTTAATTTGTCAATTGTGTTTATTCACAAGAGCTTATTGTAATGTTTTTAGGACACACCAATAAGCTCTTGCAGGTGAATTAAGCAAAGCTCACACAAGCAACTTTAGGGTCCTTTAGGTAGGGAGCAAGGGGGCACCTTTTATAGAAAGAGCCTATAGCGTGTAGCAACGCTGAGCTTATGTGCGGTCTTGCTGTATTTCCAGGTGAGTGGTAAAATATAAGCAATACAAGTGTATAATGTGTAAGTGAATAAGTAGTAAAATATCTGATAGTAGTTTTATCACAATTCTGTGAGTTAAATGAAAATAAATAAATAAATAGCCCTTTACCTGGTAGTGAAAGCAGTGTAGCCCAATAAAATATGAGTTGTTATTATTATTTCCAGTCAGGAAGTCCTGCCTGGGCAAGGACCACGCAGAAGCCGCCTTCGCCGGACCAGACTTCGCCTTGCCAAGGCTGTCTCCGAACTGGGTCTGGACTGGTCTCCTCCAGAGGAGCCTTCTCAATCCCCCCGTCAGCACTCCACTACTTTTTCCCGGAGGAAAAATCGCCGTACTCCACCAGGCAGAACCTTCACCGCCTTCGCCTCTCTTGACGGTGCAGCGGATAAAGGATACAAGACGCTGCTGCCCCTCGATCAGACGGTAGCTGCTCATCTCTGCTCTCCATCTTCAGCCGGATGGAAGGCGAGACCTGCCCACCCTTCAAAGGCCTGCAGGACCACGTCTGCGCTGGCTGGACGAGCCTTCTCATCGATCGGGCAGCCCAAGCAGCAGACCGCCAGCGCTCGGCCACAGCAGAGAACGGAGCCGCAGAGACACCGCTCCAGTTCTGGAAACCGCTGTTTCCCCCTTCCGAGGAGACAGGGTCCCTGGCCCAAGATTGCGCTGGATCACGAGGTGAGGAAGTCCTCCTAACCATGAAGCGGCCGGGCAACAGTCTCACTGATGCCGGACCGCCCTGAAAACTGCTCTGTCAACAGCCCCCGCTGCCCTGCGAAGCTCTGGGCATGGTGAATCCTTATTTTGCTACAGAAAAAAGGCCCGTAAAAGCATCCTTGCAGCATGCCTTTTTAAAGGCGACCACACAAACGCACATAAAGAGCAGTTTCACACAAGCACAAAATGTCATGATTTATCAGTCCCTACACAGCGACATAACTATAGGCATAATAAAACCTTTATCACTCCGCCTGAATGCCTGGCGTGCTGTTCCTGCGGTATCCGACTGGGTTTTGGGGATAATAGAAAAAGGCTACAGCCTTCAGTTTGCTGAAAGACCAAAGCCCTTCAGCAAAATCAGACACACTTCGGTCTCGAGCCCCGCCGCCGAGTGCTGAGAGCCGAAGTGAGCGCACTACTGTCAAAAGGGACGATACAGGTGGTTCCCAGAGAAACAGAGAAAAAGAGCATTACAGCAGGTATTTTCTGATCCCCAAGCGAGACGGCGGGCTCTGGCCCATTTTAGACTTAAGGATTTTGAATCACGCCCTTCACAAACGGCCCTTCAAAATGCTAACTCTGCCAAAAATACTCTCGCAAATTCAGACAGGAGACTGGCTGTTTTTGCTGGACCTGAAACACGCTTACTTTCATATTCAGATAGCTCCCCATCACAGGCCATTCGAGGGGATTGCATATCAATATACGGTCCTCCCCTTCAGTCTCTCCCTAGCCCCCCGTGCATTTACGAAATGTATGGATGCAGCGCTGGGCGATGGGAATCCGCTGAATTATCTAGACGATTAGCTCATTCTAGCCAGATCGTGGAAGGAGGCAGAGGGACACAAACATGTTTTACTCAGCCATTTGCATCAGCTGGGACTAAGAGTGAATTCTGCAAAGAGCAAACTGTCCCCCAGCCAACAGATAGTTTTTCTGGGAAAAGTAATAGACTCAGAGCGAATGACCGCAGCGCTCTCACCGGAGCGAGCCGTAAACATTTGAACAAGCACAGTCTCCTTCGAGCCCGGCCCCAGGCGCAATCTGAAAGCTTTCCAAAGGATGCTCGGGTTGATGTCAGCAGCCTCGCCGGTCCTGCAGCTAGGCCTCCTGCAGTTCTCGTTAAAGCAGCTTGTGTTGCAGTGCTGCACCCGTGGAAAAACATTCGTTGGCTGCAAAGAGGGATCCTTCTCTATGTGATGAACAGGAGGAGAGTCCTCCTCACAGACGCCTCCAAGAGGAGGAGAACAGCAAATTACACATAAACTGTCTGGAAATGATGGCAGTGTATCATGCGTGTCATTTCTTCCTTCACTCCTGAGGGACAGTCACGTCCTGGTGCGCTCACACAGTATGACAGTGGTGTCGTACATAAATCACCAAGGCGGCCTTTCGTCAAAGCGTCTCTGCAAAATGGCAGCGAGCCTCCTAAAGTGGCCTCTGGCGAACTTTTGCTCGATGAGAGCAACTCACATACTGGGCCTTCTCAACTAGGGCGTGCTGTCCAGGGGAAAGGTCAGCCCATCAGAGTGGACACTGCATCCCTGAATAATCCAGATGATCTGGCATTTATTCGGAAGAGCAGAAATAGACCTTTTCGCCTCGGACGAAAACACCCGCTGCCCAGCATATTTCACCATGGAAATGGATGCCCTCGCCCAGTCTTGGCCGAGGCTTCTTCTCTATGCTTTCCCTCCGACACACCTGATAACTCAGGTTATCAGCAGGGTCAAGGAGGAGGGCCACAAGCTCCTCCTGGTAGCCCCTCTGTGGCTGAACCAGCCGTGGATAGCGAGCCTTTATGCAATGCTGACAGCAGCACCGTGGCCAGTTCCCCTGAGAAGAGACCTTCTATCTCAGGCGAAGGGCACAATCTGGCACCCACAGCCCAAGCTGTGGGCTCTCCATGTGGCAGCTATATCAGCCCACCATGACCTGATAACTGGACAAACAGTGGCGAAAGACGCTTTGCTCATCCAGTTCTTAAAAGGCGGAAAAACATTCCCCCACCCTCACACTGTCCCGACTTGGGACCTGCCCACGGTGCTGAATGCCCTCAAAGGCCCTCCCTTCGAGCCCCTTCAGACGGCAACAGTGAAAACGCTAACGCTGAAGACTGCCCTGCATTTAGCACTGGCATCTGTCAAGCGAGTAGGTGACCTGTAAGCGCTATCTATCAGCCCTGCATGCCTTGAGTTCGGGAGAAATGACTCAAAAGTTATCCTGAAACCAAGGCACGGCTATGTACCTAAAGTACTCTCTACGCCGTTCAGAGCTCAGGTGGTTTCTCCAGCGGCTTTGCCGCCCTCTGAGGGCCAGGACTCCAATCCTCTCTGCCCAGTCACGGCATCTAGAGCTTATATCGAGCGCTCAGCTGATTTCAGACGCTCTGACCAGCTGTTTGTCTGCTTCGGTGTCCACTCCAAAGGGCTACCGGTCTCGAAGCAAAGGCTCGCAAAATGGGTTGTGAACGCTATTTTACTGGCTAACTCTTCAGCGGGCCTGAAATGTCCCCTGGGAGTTAAATGTCATTCTACTAGATCCACTGCCTCTACCTGGCCCTGGGTTAGTGGTGTTTCTTTATCGGAGATATGTGAGGAGGCCGGCTCAAAAGCAGTCCAAAAGGGCCCAGCTAAGAGTGTTATAATCATAAATAAGGGTTCTTTCACTGTTTGACCGCCTTGCGCTCAAAAGGAGACAGCTTGTTTATGATTACATCACTTGTGGACTCTACTACCTGACCGCTTTAACGCTGCGGGTATAGGCTCATAGCCTCCAAGTGATTGGATGAAGACATTGTGATGTATGAGACATCGGGTTTCCCCTAGGTCCGCTCTCAGGCTTCAAGATTCCAGTCCTTGTAGCACGGCGGGATTTTACTGTGTTCCCCATGCATCTTAGCAGACACAGTATGAGTGAAATGTCGAAAGGGAACGTATAGGTTACTTGAGTAACCACTGTTCCCTGAGACATGGAACGAGTACTGTGTTCCGTGCTATGAAACGCCGTCGATTTTAGCCTGAAGATGGCTGGCGTGTCCTCGCTTATATAGACGCGGGTCACGCCACATCACGCCACCTTGGTGCCAACCGCAGCCATAGGCTCTGCGGTATCACGCCATGGTGCGTTGGTCGACAGCATTGGCCCGCTGTTTGCGGGGCCTTTCCCTATTGGTTAAAAATACGTCCCCATACAGTGGCCAATGACCATGCAGTTTTAGTAAATAATAAAACTGCGTTTTAGAATAGGCTTCAGTTAGGGGAAAAAAGGAGTTTTCCCCATGCGTATTAGCAGATGCAGTACCCATTCCATGTCTCAGGGAACAGTGGTTACACAAGTAACATATACGTTTTCCAACATGTAAATTTGTCTTGAGCTTCGTAAAAGTGTTTCACACTTTGTGATGTTGTTTTGCACTTCTCGGCCACCGTAAATTTGTTTTAAAAGCTGACTCAAGGGTTAATTTAGATAAATAGATAAATAGAGATAACATTGATAACATTGCTAAACATCGTAGAGGTAATTTTAAGTAAATAACTTGGGAAAAAAGTTTGGAAACTCCTGCAATAGCAGATCTCTCAATTATCAGTAAATGATGGTGAAAATTTGTCTAATAAAGACCTTTTTAATGGCAAATTTACTTTTAGAAGAAACCCAGATGTGGTTTAATGAAAGTAAATTGAAGTCTGGCTGAATGTATCTATCATCAAGGCTCGATAAATATGAAACATTACAACGCTATTGATGTGGTAAGGTAATAACATGTGTTTCTCTGTTTTTTTTTTTGCACTTGGTGTCTCAATGATTCTGACCAGTCATCAGAAATAACATTTAAATTAAACATAATTAATTAATCTTACTTACTTTACATGTGGAATCTTTCTATATGGTGATATATAAGTAATATGTATGAAAACATGCAGAAAGAAAATGAGATGCTTGAGATGCTTTGCATATGTGTCAACATGATCTCCATATATGTGTGTATATGTTTAACAGAAGCCATAATCTGGAGAGAATTCAGCAGAACCATCAGCAGATGTGTGCAGTCATACATCACAATCAAGGTCAATAAGACAGAATTACTATACACCTAATTAAACAGCACAGAACTGCACAGATACGGATCACATGAATGTAGGGGCCTATTTTAAAGGCATCCTAACTGTTTGTTTGACCTACTGTACAATAGACTAATTGAATAATGCTCAACCAAATAAAACAGAATTGCAAATTAATATCTAACCATGACTTTGCCTAATTTTTTTAATAATCAAGATTTTCCCAAAAGTCTCCAGCTAGTATAGGGATTAAATTCATTCATAAACACATTCATTCCTTATTACCTATTAATAGCAAAGCTTTGGATGGCACTCCAGCTTTCCAGGAATTCCAGTGTGTTTGTGTCTGTTTTTACTCATGGACTCACATCAATGAACTCATGTCTCCGCCCACTCATTTGTTGTCTTGGTGCTTCATTGCTAATCTCCACCCCTGACCTAGTTTTAACTGTATAAAGCCTCCCTATGTTTTAGTGTTAGTCACAGATCATTGTCATTGTTTGTCCAATATTTAACCGTCAACCCAGTGTATTCATTCGTGTTCCAGTGTTCCTTGTGTTCTGTCTGTTGGATTACCTGTTGCCGAAATTCTGCCTGTTTCTGGATATTCTCGCTGTCTCTTCCCCTGGACTGATTCACGGTATTTGAACTTTGCCTTCTATACGTTTCTGCCCCTGGATATGCCTCCACTGAATCTGTTTGCCGGCAACCTACTTTTGCATGTTTGACTCTGAGCTTGAATTAAACTCACTTGCATTTGATCTTGCACGCCTCGTGTCCCTTTCATGACACTTTTTATACGCTATTTTATACAGAACAGAAAGAATTAGAATTGGACATTCTCAATTTTAGACAAAATACACACAACAATGATCTATATATATATAAATATGTGTGTGTGTGTGTGTGTATAGCAAGATGGTTTTATCAGTAAAAAAATATATATAAACCAAAATATATGAAAAGACAGGTTTATATGGTGAAACTTTATTCTTCTGCCTGTTTTTATGGGCAAAGTCTGTCAGTGCTATTAGGTATTCGACTATGAAGTTAAATGCAATTTTAATGTGATTCCGGCTATTCTCAGAGCTCCACCATGACATCATTCATTTAAATACTTATGGCGTCGCAGTTTCTAGCAAACCCCCTCAAGTGCTGCGGGTCCATTTGTACTTCTCTTTTAACAGGCCCACTGTAACAAAAGGGACAGAGATGTATGGATCCATCTGCAAAGCTTTATTTATAGACATGGTCAAACAAGCAGGGTCGGTAGATGGGCAAAAAGGTATGTACAAAACACAAAAAAAGTCCAGAGGGAGAGCAAGGGTCGGTCGAGACAGAGGCAAAATCCAACACAAAGCAAGGTTCAATACACAGGAAATCCACAAGAGAGAAACACTAAACAAGAGAAACTCAATGATACTCAGTGATTTACAAAAACTCAGATCTTTTAAACAACAAGACAACGAGTTAACAAGGGGGAAGCGCTGCGAATAACAATGGTGACAAACAAGGGGGTAGAGACACAATGGTAAAGGAACAGATGAGTTGTCATGGTGATGGATAAGTGCAAGGGGACACAGGCACAGATGTAGCAAATACTTCAACTCAATCTAAGATTCCAATTGGCAAATAACAGCATAGGATTTATGTAATATGTAATAGCATTTAATTTAGCATGAATAAACTCTGAATTTTTTTTTTTTAAGTGCATTGCATTTGCTATTACTTTTTTCTAATATCTTTTTTTCAATATTTCATTTTATTTTCTATGCTATTATTATATGTTCTATTCTTAAATATTAACTAAGTACTAAATACGAAATGCTAACTAATAGATCCTTATTGACTGTCATGGTAATCAATTTCATTGGACAGTGGTTTATACAGATTAGTCACTAAAATTTTAACAGTAAAATAGCACAAATGACTTCAAAATTGAAATCAAAGAATATGATCTGTTGTATTACAGATGTATTGTACAAACAAACAAACAAATAGATAAAACATAAATAAATAGACTTTTCCCCCTGTTTGGTAAAGGGTAGCTTGACTGTAACTACTTGAAATGATGAGTACTTGGCAAACTACAATTTGAAAGTAGTTTCCCAAACACAGCAACTGTGCCAGTCTCCACAGAGAGTGTACAAATGCTAGGCACTGACCCAGGTCTTTCAAAAGCAGACATCCTAACGCTTGGCACTCATGCAATCCAGCAGTGGCAATATTATGCAGATTGTCTGTTCTCCAGTACTGCTACAGAGAGAAGACTGTTGCAATAGATAGAGTGAGCCATCCAAGCTGTAGATAAGTTAAGATAATCTTCAGTGTTCAGTTCATCAATTAACATCTTGCAAAGCAAAAAGCTGCATGTTAGCAATAAACAAGCCATTAGTAACTGCTTTCTCCATTGAAAAAAAAATCTAAATCAGATAATCAGAACTGCGGGAAACGTTACGAATTATGGACTTGTAAAGTTTAAAATGTGTTAATGATGGATTTGTTTCTTACAGGCACGCAGCTTTTCACTTCACAAGATGTTAATTGATGTTTTGGAGTGGTGTGTATTACCTGTGGACTATTGTGATGTTTCTTTTCAGCTGTTTGGACTCTCATTCTGGTGACACCTATTCACTGCAGAGGATTTTGCTAAGTAAGACTTGATCCTGGATCAACATCTTTGTTTATCCTGGATCAACATTACTGTGCAAAAATATAGACTTATCCCTATCCCTACACCTAAACATAAACTTAACATAACATAAACCCATTATTTATTCCTGAAAACAGTGGGGAATGGTAGCTGATTATCAAGGGAGTAGCACCTAACCCTGATAAGCCTAAAACTGATACTGAGAAATTCACATGTGATCAATGCAGGGATATAGTTATTGTAGGCTGACAGAGAAGATTTTAGAACTAGAGACATGCATCCAAACTTTAACAGAGGACAGTCAGAATGTGAGGGATGTAGATATGGTTTTGGATGCGGGTAGTTGAACTTACGTACATTGTTCGGTTCCGGCAGCAGCAAGGCATAGTGGCATAGCCACGGTTTAAAACACCGCTCTTCCATTCCGATCAGAACATCAACAAGTTCTCCTCACTCAGTGATGCACCCACTGAGAAACCTGATGAAAGCTCTCTAGTAATTGGTGATTCTATTCTACCAGCCGCCATAGTCCAATGTGTTGGGAGCCAGAGCGCATGACATCTAGGCAAATGTGAAAGTGCTGGCTAATGCTAAACATTAATACAATAAGACTGTTATTCATGTCAGCGCTAATGATATTAAATGATAATGATGGAAAATACAGAAAACATCTAAACCTAATTAAAACCAGATAAATACATTACTTTAAATGAGTCTACACCCCAAGATTACACTTGGGAGGAAGGCGCTCTCGCAGCACAACCTCAGGGGCCTCCGAAATCAGGAATGGCACCTCAATCTGTGACAGGGTAACTGGTGTCCCAGAGGTAAGGATTGGCGCTCCTGGCCGTGGTTCAGGAATGGGAGTCAGGAATGGCGGGATGGAATCGCAGGGGACATTTGAAAACAGTTTGACTCTGTGGTATAATGAGCACACTCACACCCTAAAGAGAGCAGCCCAGAAAATGGAGCATAGCTGGAGGAAAACAAAGCTAGAAGTGTTTCATTTAGCTTTGGAGGAAGATATGCTAACTTACAGAAATTTGTCTCTATTACAAGAAAACAAACATTACGGTATTTATTTAATACAGGGACTAAATTAACGAAAAATAAAGCATCAACAAGTACTGACTTTCCACAAGATCACAGAAGTAATTACTTCATGCAATATTTTACTTCCAAAATTAATATTATCAGAGATAAAATAGAATTCCCTTAGGAAAAATTCCACTCATTCTTTACCATAGGACAGGAAGAACATTATAAACTTGTTAAATCATCTAAACCAACAACATGTATGTTAGACCCTATTCCATCTAAACTATTAAACGAGCTGCTTCCAGAAGTCATAGATTCTCTTTTGGCTATTATTAATTCATCATTGTCATTAGGAGACTGTATGTGCCCAAAGCCGTCAAACTGGCTGTTATTAAGCCTCTTGTTAAAAAAACGCAACTTGTTCAAAAAGATCTTGTTGATTACAGACTGATTTCAAATATCCCTTTTCTATCAAAGATACTAGAAAAGGTAGTATCCTCACAATTATATTCCTTTTTTAGAGAAAAATGGTATCTGTGAGGATTTCCAGTCAGAATTTAGACCGTATCATAGTACTGAGACTGCTCTAATTAGAGTTACTAATGACCTGCTTCTA
>JAUMHP010000301.1:3390988-3403658 GCA_032361065.1 Enteromius trimaculatus
ATGGGAAAGGAATCTGCTTTTGAAGCATGGATGAAGAGTTTGGGGAAAGATATTTGATTTTGCTAGTGAGCTATAAACTTGTGGAGAACTGTAAGACTGTTTGGCCAAATGACCTTATGGTTTTGAGAATATCATCTCGGTTTCAAGAAATGAGCCAAACCAATCAAGAAAAACTGTAAATGCAAAATGGTTGATTTAGTTGTCCTAAACTGTCAAACATATATTCTACACATTTCTATTAGACTTTGTAAATTTGCCATGACTTGCACAAGTGAATCTTGACTTTCACTAATAAAGAGAATATCCCACATACAGTAATGTGTAGATTTGTACTTTTGAAAGGATATATTGCACATATTTCAGTACAATTACTTTTAACCGTTGCCAGAGTTTACAGAGTGCACTGACTAAGCATTTTGACTATCGTGTTTGTGAACAATGACACAAGGACTTTTCATTCCGATGGCACTATATTCATAAACACACACTTTTGAAAAATGAACCAAAGATTTTGAGTAAGTTGCAGGCTTTTGCAAGAAATCTATCCTTATATGCACTTACAATTAGTTTTCTTTGCATTTCAATTCATAGTTTATCCTTACATTTAATTTTTAGAATTAATTGGGAAATAAAAAAAATAAAAAAATCTGAATTCAAGTCTGAATGGTGCATAATTCTGGAGGTCAGTATAAACTCTTTCTATAAAATTATTTTAGTTGTTTAAAATAATTTAGTTTTCATTTAGTTTACTTAAATGAAATAAGTTAAAACAACACAAATCTTTAGTGTTTTACTCAGTTGTATGAAATCACATTTGTAAAATATTAAGTTAACTTAAACCATTTGTGGTGGGCCTGCACAAATAATTTATGTTGCACTGATTGAAACTGAGCAGTGGATTTCTAGTTCCTAGCATGCTTCGCATATGGATAGATCATGAGAATAAATGTTAATAAAATGAAACTTGAATAAATTAAATTAAATGCTGTTTCATGCGTTTTTAGTAAAAAGAAAGACCTTTTATAGTTTGTTGTTCAGTTATATTTGATATTTAAAAGAGTATATGTTTATGTTGATTTTTGATGTTACCATCATGGTGTAGACCTTGTTGTTAAGCTATGGTTACATGAGTTGCTAATTTGCTAACGTCGACGAAAAGATGATTTGTACTTGATCATTACATCATGTGTGCTGCAGATGTAATGTTTGGCTTGTGATCAAGTATTATGATGTCTGTTATGTTCCCATTCAACAAAAATATAAATCAGTCAAGTATGAGACTTGCACAGTCTATATGGTCAGTGTTTCTACCATTCACAGTCAAACAATCGTGTTTGTGTGTGTAACAGCTACTGACAACTTAAGCACAAGCTCCATACTCCACCACCATGGTAACCAAATAAATCCAAACAAACATCCTTTTATATTGTATAAACTCTTTTAAATGTCCAAAATAACTAAACATTAAAAGCTTGAACCCTACCAGGCCTTTCCATGTTCATAAAACTTGTGAAATTCATGAAACTCTGCACAAAGGCACCAGTCTGTACAGCAACACCAATGGTTGGATCAACAAGAGTGAATTATGTTTAGGGAACATTCACAGAACATGTCCAATGAAATTGGTTTGATCTCATTGTATTAGCATGAATTTTAGTCATCAGTACAATTAACTTACTTTGAGTTCAAATAAATCAGTTCAAATGAATGGAAATGTGCGTCATAATTTTATTAAGTTAGATCAACAAGCTATTTTTTGAGTGTATACGAACAGTACTATATGTGAATTTGTAAGAACATGAGGGTGAGTAAACAATGTCAGATTGTTTTTTACTTAATCACGGGTGTTGGTTTTGATGAGTACGGTTTAAGGCATGCATCTGTGGTTTACCAGTAAAGTGAGCAGATTCTGTCGGGAGTGTTGGGAGTACAGAAGCACTCTCTTGAGCACTTGATGTTGATTATGATCTTTCATTTGCTCAATTTATCACTGTGGTCACATTAGTCATATCGCTCCTCTTTGGCAATGTGGCCTTGATAAATCTGATTCGTTAGAAGAAAAACTAGGCCAGGATGAGGCTGATTTCTGTTTCTTTCCCACTCTACATTTCCAGATCTTTCTGCTTCCTTTATTAGAGATTTGAAACAGGTGTCCTTTGCAGATAAACTGCTTTTCTTCTCCTTTTTTATAAAACATGCGTGTTGCATAATGAGAAGCACATTTACCACATTGCTGATTTGTTCTTCTTTTTATTGGATGTTCTTTTTTTTTCCTGGCAGGTCGTGAAGCTGGACCTCTCTTATCAAGCTAAATAACACCTGGAGGGAAACTTTTAACACACTTCACTTAGCTCAATCCTCATCAAATCTAAATGTGTCTGGCACAAAGAGTCTGTCTTCTGGATCCTTCTTTGCTGAGCCATGAGTCTATAAATGGCACTCCAAGGAAAACAAGTTTGGAGACCAAACAGGAAAGCACTGGACTTGTACCAGTTTCTACGACAGGTGAGTCAGTGATTTAACATTTGCTTTATGAGTTGTGGCATGGGCTCTGAAGCCAGAATAACACATGGGTAAGACCAGGGCCATAAAGCTGCAATATTTAATACATGCAGATTATAGATTTTTACTTGTATATTATATTCTTGGCCTTTTTGTCACATTGCTGTTGCTTTCACTTTTTGTATAAACAATGCACCATGAGAGGCTGTTACCATAGATTGATCACTAGGCCTATACTTTATGGTTAGTTGCACAAAAATTAAGTTAAATCACTATTTAATATTCTAAGCCATTTAATTTTATTTAATTACTTATTTTTTTTTATATTGGAAATCCTACATAACGTCAATTATAGACCAATTATTTGAATAATGTGACCAAATGTTTTCATTGATTTATATCTGTAACTGATAAATTATTCTGATACTTCATTAATTATAGGATATTTCTCAGTTGCATTGTCATTAATAACAATGCAACATTGTCTTCACAAAGTAAACTTGACTAGATACTTATATGGATAAGAAAAGATTCTAAATTATTCTAATTTCGATTACATTATCACTGTGACTGTAATTATTCCTGATAATTGAGACAAGCATACCTACTAATACACATACTTTAATTTTTAAACTTAATAATTGTCTAATGTGAGTATTAAGTATATCAAAACGTTCTCATCCTGCATCGAGGTTAGGGAAGTTCATGGCACATTTTTGACCTTTAATCTTAATTTTAAATCAGTAAAAAGTTTATAAATGCCTAAAACAGGTAGCCCACACTGCATTGGCACTGTAGTCTGCACATTGATGCTTCAGGCAGTATTGATCACAGGAGATTAATACTTTGTGATCAGAACAAACCCTGACCTAATGTCTGAGGAATAACAGTAAAGTGCTGCTTTGCAAGCACTGTAATAACTTGTAAATCAAATGCATTGCAGACGAAGCGAGCTGTGTGGTATCATGCGGATCCAGTGCAAGGGATCCCTCCATCAACACGTGGAGGAGAACAGAACAGGTGGCCTTTAGCCAGAGGGGATTTGGAAGCACTCACAGAAACACCCCTCTCATTCATCTCACTGCACATACTGTTCTGGGTTTAGATTTTCACCTCACCCTGCACAAGTTCCCATTCCAACTTCAAAAGAATAAATAAGTACTTCACCCACCTTAAAACTGAAAATGCACTTTATAAAGTATTTTTAAGATTATTTTTTATGTATTTGGCAGACCCTCCGAAGCGGCTTGCAGTGGATTTAATGTACGCATTATCGTTATTTGTGTTCGTAGGAAATCAATCCCACAACTTCGCTCTGCTACCACAATGCTCCACCAGTTGAGCTACGGGAACCAAAGCCTGAAAGATTAAAAAACATTCAGTCATAATAATCTTACTTAAGCGCATTAAATGGGTGGATGTTCACATTATCAGTAATTTTTCCAATGACAGTAAATCAGTATTATGTAATGGATAGTGCTTCTATATTCTGAGGTTCTAAACTTCTGAACTGTGTTTGTTTCATTTATGTTCTATACTACTGTGTTGTTTTGCTTCTTGAAGTAGTCTATTTAGTAATATATTATTTGTCATTTTTTCATTATTTAATTAAAAAATATATTTATTTTAGTTATTTAAACATTTATACATGCATTGTATGGTGCATGATGGAATAAAAATAACAATGATAATAATAATAATATTTATTATTATTAATAAGTAATTAAATATAATTACTTTAAAAATATGTATCACTATTTTAAAAATCATTAGGAGTAGTATTTGTAGTATTATATTACTATAACAATAACTTGTTATAGTAAATTATTATCTTTTAATTGTTGTCCATTGCTTATTCATGTCATAACCTTTTTAACCTTGGACAATGCACAATCTCTTCTATATATATGTAAGTGTGCATATCTGTATTTACGTACTTACAATTGAATATCATCTGCTTTCTTGTCCTCTGAAGTATTAAATTAAAAGGCAGCGTAATGACTTCTGTAAATTGATTTTTATATACACTCCCCTAATGTGCCTCTTCAGAGTTTAGCATTCAGAAAGAGCAGTTTTGGATATGCTTCTGATATTTCCAGCAGTCAAGCTGCAGGGAAAATTATGACAAAGCTTATAAGCAAACGTTCTTGGCTGGTTATCATAGCTATACCTCTTTCTGTTTATGCTCTGCTTACATCAACAATTACAGCATATTTGTTCAAAATCCATACAGGATGGCAAACATGCTAGCTCATATTTTCCCCTCCTACCAGAATCGCTGCCAGACCTCATACTTTGTAACTGACTGTTGACTCGGCCAGCTCCGATCACTCACCTCATCAAAGTATAACTTTTATTATGTTTTTTGAGTTATTACTACCGTGTTCATTAATTGTAACCCCCAGCTCTTTTTAATAGCTCTGAGATTGGTGATTATTCAGTGTAATACGCTCAGAGCCTGAGCAATGCTCTTTCTTTTAGATTCAGATTCATAAGGATTGTCAAAAAAGAAGTGGAAGAAAGCAAAAACCTGGCGTCTGTTCGTTTTGGGAGTGGTGTGGTAGACTTTCCCTAATTCATCATGCTCCTTTCATGTATTACATACTAACTTCATAGAAAAGAAAAAAAAAGACAGCTACACCTTCTACAAGGAAAAATGCCCTCGGCAGAGCGAATGTTGGACAGCCCTTCCTTTCACGGTCCTCTGTGCCAGATTCACAGAGCTCTCATGCAAAAAGAGCTGGCTTGGACCGGCTCTCGGTCCTTTCATCTCAACCCTGCAATATATTTAATTACTTACCTAAATATACATATGAAAGAGGGGTGTGACATGACCAGAGAGACGTGGAGCTGTGCGGCCCGGTCTGGCTGAGAATCTGACACGTGTCCAGACGTTAAACGGATCAAAAAGTGTCTCTGTCAGTAGATGAAACTAAATATCGAGTCGCTGTCAGATAAACCTGGAGGTTTATGACTGACAGCTCATAATCCCGAACACGGCTCAAGCCTGGCAGGATGTGAGTATAGGAACCGGTATGAACAGAGGGAGAAACAAGACAACTTTAAACGGGTGAGATTAACTATACAGATGAGAATGGGGAAATAACGGATGAATATTAATATGAAATATGAGGATTTCGGACCCTATTGCCAGTATAATTCTGGGAAGGCAAGTTTTCCTTTGGAAAACATTAAAAGAGAAAGAAAAAAAAAGAAATGAAGAAAAGAAAAATAATTCTTTATAATTATTTCAAAACTGTACTCATGACTGAGTACAGTTTTGGCCTGATAAGATAAGTTAATTGGAAAATCTGCTTTATTTGTCTTTCTAGTATTATAACTGCATTGTTATCATGAAATATATCTGTGTGTTCTCATTTTAATACAGAAAACAAATCTTTTAATTTAATTTTTTTTTCACAAGCAGCGCCTCCGTGGCTCTCCCTGTAACACAGCAGTGGGAACCTTCACCCGAGTACTAACGTTCCCACCCGGACTTTTTACCGAAACACCTCATTCAGTTCCACTCACAGGTGTTCCTCATTCCAAGGACTATTTATACAGGAAGTCTTGAATTGCCCCGGTGTTCATTTCTGAGCGTTTTTCCATTGTTTTGTCATTCTGGTTTTTGATTCTCGCTGCCTGCCCTGATTTCTCTGCCTGTTTATTGACTACGAATTCTGCCTGTCTCTGAAAGACCTGTTTTTCTGTGTACCGACCTCAGCCTCAATCCTTAGTGTTTTAAAGTAGTTTTACATAAATTGTGCCTTAATGTGAGAATGAGCAATCCATAGGTTGTCGATTTGATGGTTGTTTAAAACAAAAACAACTTTCTATTATATAGACAAAAAAAAAAGAAATAAATTAAAAATAGAATGGAACCAAAATTGTTGGATGACCAACACTGTTCAAAATGCCCAAGTAGTATTAAAACAGTATGCTTACAAGTATACAGTACTGCTAGTACAGGATGATGATGATGAGGCATATTTTATCAATCCCAGAGGAAATTTAAACATCCAGTAGCTACAATACAATAATTTATTAATAATTTTTTTTTTTTTTTATAAAGATATTAACATAAAAATGAGTAACACTCAGATATTTTACTAACCGTAAGAAACTTTGCAAGTACATTAGTAGTATTAGTAACCTGCTTGCTTAATATTATCTAACACATTATTTTGATAGGTCCACAACATAATACAAACTTTGTAAGTACATGTCAACTTATTCTACTAACCCTAAACCTACCCTAACAGTCTAATCTGAGAGTAAGTAGACTTATTACACGGCTCTCTGGAATGCCTGGTTCTGATTGGTCAGTTGAGACATTTGCAGGTTCGTGCTTTTCAAATAATAACCGCTCCAAAGTAATAACGCATAGCCGGTACTACTTATATGTTTAAAATCCCTCTGCGCCAACAAAGATTACCGTTTGGTGCCATCTTGATACAAACACTGGACAAAATAAGGTGCAATTTAATACTTGTAAATAATTAAAACACATCCATTATTATATATTCATATGTAGATGTTATAAATTGTCTTACTAACGTTTGAATGTTAGTCACGTGGCACTATATCATTTTGCGGAAGGATGAAAATGTTAATTTAAAACAAATATGCCAATAAAATGTTTCAAATTCATGTCCATGTCGTGCTCTGTAGCGCCAGGATCACACTATATATCTATATAAATCTATTAAATCATGCATTTTCTCCATCCAATTGACACAAACACATTGATTTGTTGAATGCTTCAAAATTACGGCATAAATGTATTGAGCTAATATTGGGGGAAGGTGTAAGAAGAAATATGTTTTAGTTTGGCTTGGCACATAAAATAGCTGTATTATTCCATGATTTCATACAGCAGATGTAGCATTTGTAGCTGTAGGAATGCAGATCTCTGATAAAACTTTGGTACTGGTTGCAACAAACTCCTTATAATTGTAAGGGAAATATTAAGAGTTTTGTTTTATTAAAGGGGTCTGTTGCCTGGTAATATTAATTTATCTAAACTGCATGCATGTGTGTAAAACATTACTGCTTTAAAAATAGGTCTGCTTCTCACTTTTAATAGAACGAAATGAGTATGCTTTGGTGTTATCTCGAAATCCATAGGCCCGCATGCAATCAATATAACTTTGGCATTGACAGCAGCTCGACAGCAGAGTCTCGTAATCATACAGTGTAAGACATTGGATACTGTATTTCTGTAACTTCGAATGAATGTCTGTTGATCATTATCATTGTAAGGACACTTTCTCCTCACTGCGTAAACATTTCTATTTCTAATTTCCTAGCATCAGACTGTTTTTTTAACCTACAAGCTTTGCATCCCTAAAGATTACGGCATTTTGTTTTGAATAGCATGTTTCTAAGCGACATACACAAACATCTAACCAAGGACAAAGTCACTTGTTTACTTAGAAAAAGGAAAAAAAGCTTAATACTGTGCTCTAATGGAATTCCAACATCCTTGTTCAGTTTCCCTACAGTCACCTGGGAACACGAGCCTGTGAACACGCGTTTGGAGAGGATCTGCTGTGATTCACACTCCCACATGTTGGTTCATTCAATCTGTGTTCTGGACTGATGAGCATATTTACTGACAGGTGTGACTCTCAGACTGTTCTGAAGGATGGAATAATGTCTGTATGGACAGGTAACCAAAGTCACTCCCTATAACTCTAGCTTACAGGTACTGTCTGTTACCACAGTTACACACAATGATTGTAAATATCACACCTTGTTTAGTATTATTTTGAAGGGCTTTAGGGAATAGTTCGTCCTTACAAGAAAGAAGGGTCATACTTTACTCTAAGGTTTTCTCAGAACTATTGACTATTGCTTTAGTCAACTCCTAATCTGCTGTTTGCTAATAGTTAGCAAGGTAGCAAGCTGTGCCCCTGTCATGGTAATGAAAAGTTCATATTTCTGTTTTGCGAGTCCCCAAAACAGGTTACCATGCATGCAAGGTAAAAAAAAAAATGCTTTGATTGTCTTATAATATGGTTAATTTATTTTTGCCTAACTTTCTCAACGACTCGCAAACAGCTCAACGATTAATTTTTTCCAAACCCCCTTTGCATGATGCTAATCTGCGGTGATTGGTCCAACTGGTCTCAATTTCATTTCATGATGCCTGTAATGCTTGATAAAGCTGCGTTCGTGAGCGCTGTTTTGTGTACAGTGTTACCAGGGAAACAGCTACATTTAACTCTCCAAAAGCAGGACCTAGTGGCAAAGAATGAATTTGCATTTTCATTTGCATTATAGGCAAAATAAGGCTTTAAAATATTAGTTCTTATGTACAGCCAATATGTTAGCAATATGCATGCTAGTTAATAGTGATAACTGGTTCTATATGTTCTGTCTACAGTACTTTTTTATGTATTACTCAGAAATATACTTTTTGTACTTTGTAGTTGTGTACTCAACGTTTACCTGTTATGTATAGCATACATATACATTAAGTATAGAAAGAAAAAGAAAAACAGGGTAAAAGTAGTGTATATGTCAACTCTTCTGAAGCCATGTGAAATGTATGTTTGTTTTTAACAGATCTCCTTGATGCTTTTATTGGTGTTGTGTTATATGGGAATGAATCATTTTCTGACTCTGATCTTTTTCCATTTTAGAAAACTAGAATGATTTGTTTAGTTATGAATCAAAGTGATTTGGTTCTTGAGTTCAACAGCAGTTAGCAGCTCACTGGAGAGGACGATTGTCAGCAAGTAAGAGCATGTTCATTTTTCAGTACAATCTATGACTTCAGAATGTTGTATGCAAGTCACAATGCATACAACATGTTTTTAGGGTCCTTTTTTGAAAAGTGAAAGTTAAAATTCATTCCAACTGCATGAAAAAAAAAAAAAAACCTCAATTTATCCTTTTGTGTATTATCTGCGGAAGAAAATAATTCATTCAGGTTTGCAACCGCAGCGGCGTGATGGTGAGTAAACCATGGCAGACGTTTGATTCAATCCATCCCTTTAAGGTGAATTAGTGAAAACAGCACTAATCCAAACACAGCCTCCCAATATAACTCCATAATACAGTATGGCAGAGAAGGAGGTTATGCAATATTATGACAAGATTCAGTAAGTTAAGTGAGGAAGTTTTTAATAAAGGGGAAAAGAAATCTTTTGACCGTAGGCCTATCCAAAGCCTGTGATCTACAGTAATTCATTTCATGGTGGAGAATGTTCTGAACCCCCTACAGTTGTTCAACGACACCTCTTTTCCAACACAAACCAGCCGTCTCCAAAAAACACTTCACTAGGGACTGTGCTCCCCACAGTGAGGTCAGCTGTACTCGATTCCGACCGGCTATTATGTTTGGTTGTGAGGCAAGCATAGTTTCTCCAATAAAATTTGATGATAATTTAGTCCATCACCTTTGACAAAGGGGACAGCAAAGCAAATTATGGCCCCACCCTGTTAGACACCCTGACAAGGGCCAAAAACCCAGCATAGAGCAGATTGAACTTGGCCCATGGACCCTCCAGATGTGTCATATAGAGAACATTTGGTCTTTTTACAATCTCACTGCTTTTCCCTCCATTTCTCACTCGATATCCTCTGTATCCCGTGAAGAACTTGAAACAGCATGCTCTTTTTTTTCCAGAGCGGCTTGCCAGATTTCTTTTCTCTGATCTTAGCATCCCTCTCCTAGTTGTGTCGTTTCAAGAAACACTTGATGTGGGAAAATTCAGAACAAATCCCTAACCGTTTAATATGTATTAGACGTTGTAAAGAAACTCGTTTGTGCTATGAACGTGTCCCAGAACACTTAGTTTTTCTGAGTAATGTCTGTGAAAGAGTCTTATATTTGGAAGGATGGTCTGATCAGTTTCGAAGATGAACTTATTGGTCTTATTGTAGAAGACACAGATGATACTTTGATGTAGCTGGAGCAATGGGGTAACTGAATGTATTTATCTTTTAGGTTTTGGAGATCGCTGGAGAAGTAGAGTGCGGATCGGGCTGCATTTTTCTGTTCCAGCCCGGTCCGCGTCCGACAGAACAGTAACCAAACCCGAGCCTGACAGGAATTAAGATATTTATGTCCGAGCCTGATCCCAGCCCGACACAGTTAAAATCTAATTTTGGGTCAGGTAAAGTCGGGCTTGGGTCGGGTATCCATCCTCTATGGAGAACAGACTTATGATGGAGACAACAACACAGATGAACCACAACACCACACTTCAAATACACAGGAAGGATTCCAAGGAGCCTGGGGAGAACACACAGAGCGAGGAGCACACAAGGAAGTCACACTTGGTAAGTATAAAGGTAAGTAATCGTAATAGAGCTTTGTCTTGCCAGAGATTGGTCCACTTGCTGAGAAATGAGCTCGGACACTGAATGAGGTTTTATGTGGTTGCATGATTGTGTGATGATTGGATCCAGGTGGTGGTGACATGTGATCGTGATTAGAATTCCGGTGAGAGTGAACGCTGCGACTGAGTGAGCCTGGTGTGGATGTAACAAAGAGTTGTTTCTCTGTAATTGTAAAATTAAATAGCAATTTCTGAATTCATTCATTCATTTATTTAGTCTGTAGTTTGGGCCAAGTCAACCCTGGTATTGCAGCAGGCATTAGAGCAGGCACTCCTGATTTCTTCAAACGTACAAATCCAGTTGTTGGTGCAGTTTGGACTTTTTTCTACTTTACTTTCAAGAAGATATCCTGCTATATCCAAAGACAAAGACTAGAGTTAGAAAAGCATACTACCATCCTACTTTTACCCAAAGATGTAATATGGAAGTGCGTCGTATTAAGTTTCTTTCTCACCTTACACCAGTCAAATTACTTCTATATAAGGCTCCACCTCTCTATGATGCAACTTATACATCCCTAAGATTCCTCTTCCTTGTAGCCCTCCTAAGAACTTTTATTAATGATGCTATAAAAATGATAGATCCTAACTATATAAAAGCTTCATGTTCCCACACAGCCTCAGCCCTGTAAAGTTATGGCTGGAATGTACTTTTTTTTTTTTTAGCTATGCCATGTTTACTAAAAACCCTATAGAAACAACCTTTTTTTTTTTTACAAGAAATTTGATTTGCAAGATAAGAAATGTCACATCTCCCAGTGGACATTGTCATAAAGTTTTGAAAGATCAAGTGTTTGTTTTAAAAATAAGCAAAAGAGGCAATGTATGTTTTTTTTTTTTCCGTATTGCAAAGCAAAATATTTTGTAGTTATGCAAGCATAACAGTGAATTCTCACTGGCTAGTTAGTTGGCAAATTGATAAAGAAAACCAATGTGTAAATACTAAATATAAATACAAACTAAATATTGCATTTAAAAACTTAAAAACCAGAATATTATAAGAAATATTTTATAGTATTAATTATCTCTATCTACACTGTAAAAAAAAAAATGACTGGGGAATGTAAAATGACATTCCTAGAATTCCCTGCATTGCATTTTAAATTCAGTTTGAATTTGATGTATTTTTTTTAAAATAATGTTTCTTAGTTTTTTTCTTATCAGTTATGTTTATTAAGGTTTTATGTTATGTAATGTTATGTAATGTTGTTAAATTAATGTTTATTGTATATTTCAGTTTAATGAGTCTCACCATGATGGTGTTTGTGTGAATGACACTGAACACCTTCTATATATGTTCATATTTAAAAAAGCTGCTTGTGATGGGCTTTGATTTATCATGTGACTTTCTCATTACCACCTTTATTTGGTGCTTATCAGTGTATTTCAAAGATACAAAACAGATTTCAGTACTTTACTAAGTTGGTATTTGAACATTATATAATAGGTTAATGAAATTACAGTATTTAACTGTAAATTTAACTTAAAACGTTAAGTTTTGTTTTTTTTGTTTGTTTTTTTCAGATTGAGTTCTGGCAACCACAGCTGCCGCAATTTTTACTGTAAATTTTACAGATTTTTTGTTTGTTTTTTACAGTGTATCTATCAATCTATCTTGATATATAAATATACTTTTTGTCTCATTTTTATTTATTTATATTTTTAATTTAATAAATGTAACTTTATTTTACATTTTATTTTAAACTGGTACTCCTAGTCCTCCATAAAAATGTTTCAAAATCCCAGATATTACTCTATCGTTAAACATAGCAGACACATTAGTTATAGTTATCAGTACCATTGCAATTTTCTTTGCT
>JAUMHP010000301.1:3405845-3416228 GCA_032361065.1 Enteromius trimaculatus
ATATATTCTAATACTTATAAAATAATGTACAATTATTTTACTTTACACACACATATATATATATCAATTAATTAAAAATATACAATATTTTATACAATTTGTATTTTTTACATTAATATGACAATTTGTTTATATGGTTAAATTGTTGCATTATAAAATAATTTTTATCTTTTATTAATTTTTTTTTCTCCATTATTAAATGTTTTAAAAATCTATTTATATTTTTTAGATTATGCATTATGATTGTACAAACAGATCATTTAGTTTTTATTCACTAAAAGACGCATATAATAGCAAATATCATCTAATTAATTGCCCTGACCACAACAGCAGATCATGATAAATTAGATTTCATCCATGGCAAATGCCTTTTCTAGACATGATGACTGGTACCACTACTTAAAACATTACTGAATGTTCACACTATTTGTATTCAATGTAACGATGCAGTCAGTTGAAGCAAACTCCTTAAGTTAGGTAAGCCCTTAGAGATTATTCATTTATGATGGGATTTCTTATCTTAATGTTTCGTTGCAACCGGGCCCTGTGCTTTCGGACTCGTGTGATCTCAATCTTCCTGACGGATGCTCTATCAGCCCCAGTGTGCTGAACATGCCGCCCGTCAACCTGCAGTAATAAACAATCCCAGAGAGCGGCGGCGCTTTGTTTCCGCAGCGCGAACGCATTCATCCGTTTAAACTGCAGCAGGCTGTGAAGATGCTGCAGGGGTCTTAAATCAACCTCCTCCCAACCGCCCCAGAGCCTCAGTTAAATGCAGGAATGCCGCGGCACGTGTTTCTGTCTCCGTCAGCATCTCCTCCCAACACTTCACAGCCTCCAAACATTTGGCGGACACAGACTTCAACTTGCTAATGCCTGAAAACCTTTTAAAGATCGCTGCTAATTTGCTGTGACCTCGTGAAAAGCGGGGCCCCAATCAAAACAGCTCCATGTTGGTTACATGTTGGCTATCTTGTCAGATTTCATGTTCACTGGCACTCTAATTTAACAACCCTGGAGAATGCGGACATCTTGAATGCATTTGCTCTGGTGCCATTCGAAAACAGTGGCTCTTTTAACACGCTAGTCAACGAGGATTACGGGGAAGTCTATCTGTCTAAAGATCCTAAAGCCAGATGGAAAAGTAACTAGGTGTGAGCGATGGTAGGATAACATAGACATGATCAGGCCCAGACTGCATTTTGTAGCAAAAACGGGAGAATTATGCTAAATGGAGCAGAAATGTAATCAAATTAGCCAAAATATATAATAAACAAAAAGGGCAGAGACTAAGAAGATCTTGTGAAGTATTTTTTGCAATTTTTTTTAAAATTACAAATATTTTTTAAGGTAGCATATGGTATTTTAAGGAGAAGAAAAAAACTTTAGAAATAATATATAATAATACATATTTAGAAAATATATTAAATATAATAAATATTTATATTTAGCAAATTCCTATTAATGATCAAAGGGTGAAAAAAGAAACCTTTTCATTGTTATAAAAATATTCTATTTCAAATAAACACTGAACTTTGTTTTGTTTCCACAAAAATATTATGTTAAACAAATTATTAAATATTACAGAAAATTCATAATAATTGATTATTAATTAATGATACAATGTTTCTTGTGCTAATCAGCATATATATCAAAAAGAAAATATAAATAAAATAGAAAATGTTATAATCTTTACTGTTTTATTGTATTTTATTGGTGAGAATGTAAAACCTTTAAAAATTATGTTTTATTTTATTTATTTATTTTGCATTATCTACATCAGTGGTTGATCTTAAGTGCACAATAGTCAATATACTGTAAATATAAAGTAATGATGTAGTGACTGAGCAAATACACAAACTTGCTGAAATCTATATATTTATATACTGCATTTTTGAGAAAATCTCAAAAGATCTTTGATAGTCTCGCCATAACTCAAACATCTGCAGTTAGCAGCATGTTACGTCGAAATAAATATTAGTTATCCCTTGATAAGACATCCAAGAAGTACAAGAAGGGCCTACTCAATACGTGAAGAAGAAGAGTTTGCTTCAAACACACACACACACAAAAACAAAACAATTCCCATCACCCTAGAGAATAAAGAAAGTTGTTTGGTCATGGTATGAATCTGTGGTAAAGATCTCCAGGTTTGATATGACGAGAGCTAAAACACGGCACAAGAATGTAAACAAGCTTAACAACACTCGAAAAATACTCTCAAATTTACGAGCCAGTTACGAGTCCTGTCATTTACCTCCAAAGCTGTAATTTCCGTTTATGCATGTTGCGAATGCTTCTTAACAAGCCCACATGCACAAACCAAACTGCTCTTTTGCATAATCCGCTGGTATATTTGAACATCCACGTTGCTGCTGCTTTCCTAGGAGGAAAAGTGAGTCGATCTCGACATTGGACGGCTGGCCAAACTCTCTAATGGCAGAGATGCAGATTTATTTATCTGGCGGAATCCAAGCCGACACTAAATACATCTTCCAGCCATGAGATCAAATGATCCTTGAACCTCCATAACAGCCCGTTTTTTTCAAATGCACATTTATCACACAGAATTCCACACCGGACAGTGTTAGAGTGCTGAGGATCTGGATTCATCTGCCCCGCTATGTGTAAGTGGGAAATGTTGGAACTGCAGTAACAGAGGAGCTTGAGGAGGCTCTAAATCACAGCCGAAGCCAACAGGAGGAATGCCGAAGAAAACTGCTCAGAGCTCAACCAAGCCGCTACAAACTCTCTTTCGGCGATTACCTGGAGAACAAACAGAGACCATAAAGCAAGAGAAAGCACTTTCTCTGCATGTCTTGTTAATATTTGAAACCATTATCACTGTGGAAATCAGCCAACAGTTACCAATAACTACGCCCAGACAGCTCCTTTCGTATTTTTGCATTTTCTAAGTAGAATTCTGTGGAACGTCTGTGGAAATGCATTAAAGGAATAGTTTACCCAAAAAATGAAAATCACGGCATATTTTACCCCCAAGCCAGGCATATATGACTGTCTTCTGTCTGATGAACACAGTCGATGTTTTTTTTTTATAAATTTGTCCTGGCTCTTCCAAGCTTCACGAAAGAGTCCCGGCTTCTTGGCTGACCTATAACTCGATGTATGATGCAACTTACGTCATACGGCGCACGTCCAGTCAGAAGTCAGCCAAAAAGCTGGAACTCGGCGCTCTCGTGAAAAAAAAAAATGGAAGTCAGTTATTTACATTATAGTTTGAAAACTAGAAAAAAATTTGTTAAAAACCCCTTGATCTACTTCAGAGGACATGTGATAAGCCCCCAAAGGCGTATAGGGTAGTTCTATAGGTTAGTATGTCTGATTTATGAAGCTTTAAAATAATGGCCGCTATCCACCAGCATTAAAGCTTGGAAAAGGCAGAATTTTTTTTATTTATTCTTTTTTTTTTTACTTTTCGTCTGTGTTCGTCTGAAAGAAGAAAGTCATATACACCTAAGGTGGCTTTGGGGTGAATAAATTATGCTGTAATTTTCATTTTAACTATATACAGATAACTATTACATTAGATAGTGAGAAGTTAAGGCTAGGTAACGCCAAGGATGTATACTAGACGAAGGTGCAAGATTACTAATCATCTGTGTGTCACAGTAAAAATTAATGGATTGCATCAACTTTAATATATATTTTCACAAGTGAATAAGATAATATTTTATTCCTGTGATTGTAAAGCTGAATTTTTAGCATTATTACGCCAGTCTTCAGTGTCACGTGGTCCTTCAGAAATACCTCGATTATAGGCTGCTCAAGAAATATTTCTTATCATAAATTATGAAAAAAGTTGCTGCTTAAAGGAATAGTTCACTTTTGTCCAATGATGGAAGTCAATGGTGACCAAAACAGCCTGGTTACACACTTTCTTCAAAATATCTTCCTTTGTGTTCGGCAGAACAAAGAAATGCATCCAGATCTAAAAGTACTCAAGGGTGAGTAAATTATAACAGAATTTTCATTTTGGAAGATGAAACTATTCCTTTAATGTTTTTGTTAAAACAATGACACTTTTTTTCAGGATTATTTGAAAAACCTTGAAATCTTAACATTATACAGCAAATGTCTCTTTTGTACATTGGCAAGCATAATACACTTACTGAAAACTTGATTAATAGAGATGCAATAGGATGTGTATGACTTTGTGAGTCTGCAGAGCTTTCCGTGGAGATTTGCATATTTATACTCTGTGTGGGCCTGCCATTAAGAAACAGAAACTTTCTCTCAGAAGAAAAAAGCCTTCAGCATCAAACAGTTGGCAGCGATCACGGATCAGACAGCTTAGCAGGGAAACTAACAAAATGGTTGGTTAATTAGCCCCTGTTTGATTGACCACAAATCTCCTTCTTTCATATTTGAGTCAATGCAGGTTCTTAAGCTCCATCAGCTGATAGTTTTACTGGCGTATCGGCACGCAGTGAAACCTGTGTGAAGCTCAATACAGTAGGATCTGCGGCACATGCAAAAATGAACCGACAATGGAGAAAAATGCACACAACTCAAACGGAGTCTGGAGAATAAAACACATTTGTTACGCAGTCATGAGAAACTGAAACCATCTATTTCCCTTCTCGCTATCTCAGGATAATGATAAATACACTGATGTGTTCACAACAGCGTTATTTCTTTTTCCCCTCAATTTGAGCCAAATTAGTCCAAATTGCATCTGCAAACGTGCCAAAAACACAAAGTGTGCATTCTTTCCCATGGTTGAGGTAGAATAGACGAGAGGGGAACAAACAGAGCTATAAATGTTGCATGGGTGTGCACAGACGGCACGATAACGCTTTACAGCACTAGATCGTCATCAGAGTTTTGCCAACTGAAAATATGCAATAGAACATGTCAAATCGCAAGCTTTATCTGACCCCTGATGCCATAAACACATTAGTTGAGTTTGCAGCATCATAAATAACCAACACTAAAGAGTCTGGTGTTTGACATTTAAGGTCACTGCTTATCCTGACCTCGGGGTCATCAGGTTACGTCTGGGAAAACCTGTGAGAGGGTGAAGGTCATTAAAATATATCCGGGTCATATTTTACCCTAAAATCAAAAAGATGTCAGCATCAAAAGTAATTCATAAAAAGGATTTTATGTCCAGAGAAAAGTGTCTACTTTTAAGCTTTTGGAGAATAAAATGTCATATTCTGGTTGAAATAATGTCATTCAGTGTAACACAATTTTCATGTAAAACAATATATAATAATTTCAGAATAAACATGCTTATTCTGACTTGTATATAATAAAATATATAAAAGAATAAGGAAGCATTTAACATTTTATTGTGTTTAAATTAGTTAAACAAAAATACTGACAAATAGGCAAAACCTAGGATAGTGACAAATAGTAAAATTACAAATATTTAGTATTTAGAGTGAAAGTAATTCATTTTTTAGTGTGTCATAAATTGTTACACTGAATGGCATTTTAGTGGGTAAATTTAGTAAGTCAAGGAAAAATGTTGATTTATTTTTTACTTGAAAATAATAAAATAATACAATAAAATAAATAAACATTAACCACACAAATCTCTTTAGTTTAATTTATTAAAAATGAAAAAATAACATTTACGCAAATAATCTCATTACCGTAATGTGTAAATTTTTACTACTGTAACAATAATCGTTTACTGTATTAAAGTATATATCATTTTTTTAAGAAAATCAACATAATTAAAAAGCAGATCATCTAATGTATACATTGATTATGAATAAACTGCATTATGATTTATATATCATGAAAACAAAACTAAATAAAAATAATAATAAAAAAATATTTTGAATCTTATTTTGAAATATGTCCAGGGCAGGTTCGTGACAGGTTTGGTGGGATGCGTATCTAAAGAACAGAAAGCCACACGCAGAGGTGCTGGTCTGCGCCATGGGGGGGGTGGCTATTGTTCAGCATTTAACAGCAGCTTTGTCATCCTGTCAGCTGCATTTGTTACAGCAGAAAGGGAAGCTCTGAAAACATGCCACTCAGAGACCCGAATCAAAGCTGAGCGTCCTCGATGTGAGACCACAGTGACACTTACACCAGACCGGAGACTTGCTCAAAACACTGACAACACTCTACACTCTCAGCAGAACCAAAATATACACAGAAACACATGCAGGCATACGTTCACTAGTAATGCACCAAACTGGCAATCAATAGGCAATCAGCATACAATTAGGCTAATTTAAGCCAGATAACACACGCACAAACTGTATATATACATATAAACAACAGGGAAATTCATCAATTTTAAGCAGCTCTAGAAAAATGAACACTGTCATTGTTCTGCTCAAGTTTAATGTTGATTCGATTCAGTTCAATAACAGTGTTAGTGTTCATTTTCCAACTCCGTTCACATTTTGAAGGCTAATAAACTATTGAAGTTAATTACAGAATCTTGAAACATAGTCATACAGACTATATTATGCAAATTCTATAGTGCTTTGTCGTTTGGAGGAATTTAAAAGGTATGAAAACATCTTCAAAACATCATCCAAGAAAGTCATACAGGTTTGAGGACAAATTCATTTCCAGGTGAACTATTCCTGTGAACCCCAGCAGTCCCGCACATTTCACAAACCTACAAGAGCTCCTTGACTGTTCTCGTCTCACACGTTCTGCAGTCTGAGCTGGACTTAAACACGTCTGCGAACACTTACTCACTGTTTTTACATAGAACAAGCAAATAAACCGTCGGAGGCGCACACGCGCGCAGCCTTGAGAGCAAATGAGGTTAAAATTCCCCAGATATCTGAGGAGGTTTCCAGTGCCAGCGAGCCGTGTCACCAGCTCCTTACCTGAAACACAGCGGTGGCCATCCTCAACGGGTGTGTATGCGCGCGCGTGTGTGTGTTTCAGCCCCAGCACCGCATTCTCCTCTGAGCTGAGAGTATGCGGGATGGTCCGATCTGACTCTTCGGCAGCTCAGCGCACCTCTCTCAAACACACGCTGTAATCCAGCCAGCAGGAGTGAGTGTGTGGATGTGTGCGCAAACACCACAGCTTTCTTGGCTTCCTGAGAAAGGCTGAAATGTTGACTCACATTCCCTGTTCGCTCTAGCCAAAAAAGAGGATCATAAAAGAGATTCACACTATATATGGCTATGGACTAAGAGAGGAGGTCAGATCCAGACGCAGCACCTACAAACTCAACGAGCGCACGGCACGGAAATCTAGGAAGTCTAGCTGCAGGCTACTGCCATTCCCCTTTCCCTCTCACTTTTTTGCCCTCCCTTTTTTGCTCTCTCTCTCTCTCTCTTTTTCTCTCTCTCCCTCCCGCTCACTGTGAGCATTTATAAAACAGATAGCGCAAAAAAATCCTTAGAAAAATATACACAAGGTCCAAAATCAAGCACCAAATGCATGAATAAAATGTTTCTTTTAGCAAAATTACACATCAGTAACTTTAAAAGTGTATTTATTAATAATAGCTAGATTTATTTTATTATATATAGGCTTGAGTTGGGCTACCTGTCACTAACGATTTTTAGTTTGATTATTCTAATGAGTAATTTATTGATTAATCAACTAAACAAAAAATGATAATTTTCCACCCAAAAAAAATCTAAATAATATATTTTTAAACTACATTTTATTAAAATAAAATCCAAATTTCTATTTTTTTTTTAAGTAAAAGTAAAATGCAACAAAGTTCATCATAAACTGTCCATTTAGTAGTCCTAATCACTGAAATTAAAGCTTTTTTAGGAGATTTTTTTTTATTTTCTCAATCTTGAAAAAGTTGACAAAAACCCCCTGAAGCAATATTTGTGATATTAAAATGTAAAATACATTTGAAAATTTGTAATAGAGTGGTATGTCAGTTTCAGTGAATTAAGTACAATGAAACTAATTACATTTGAAATTTAAAAATAATACAAAAAAAGTTTGTTCTAAATATGCGTATACACAAACATTTTAAAAAGTGGTGTTTAAATATTTTTGTGAAATATTCTGAATCACAATGGAATAACATACAAAAATATTGTAAATATAAAATATATATATATATTTTATTTTTTATAAATATAAAAAAAAAAATTTATATAAATATAAATAAAGGGAAAAAAAATATGGTGGGTTAACTTCTAGGTGGAGCTCATGTCCAAGTTATGTCTGTAACACAAAACAAAATAAACAAAACACATATCTGGATTAAAGAAAAAAAAGCTAAATGTCTGAACCGAAATGAGTGTTGTGGATTGCTCTTGGTTTTGACAGACAAAAGCCTTTCAGCCCTCTCTCTCTTCCCTTCTCTAGTTGTTATCAAGTTCTCAGTTTACAGGTTTAACATGAGTTGACAAGCTCTAAGGCAGGCTGAGTTACGCAGAAAAGCACCCAGCATGAGCCGTGTAGCTGTAACGCAGCGTTCTGAAGAACTCCGCCGAGCCTAACGCTCTCCCAGACCGACTCTGATTTATAAAACAAACGACTTCAATCCTCTTTAAAACAGCCAGAGTGCTGGAGCTTCTGAAGGATGCTCGCTGGCTGATGATTACAGACAAAATACACCAACACTAGATTTATACAACTGTTCCTGAAGGAAATACCAGTGCAGCTAAGTAGCAAGTCGTAGTTCCTTTATCATTGCCATCACTCTCACTGCTTGATGTGCATGAGAATCAAAACACAGCACAGGCCTACAATTTGTGCAGCGTAAAAGCTAATTATTAAATAAAAGCAAGACAGAAGAGTTCAAACACAATTCTGTGAGCAAATCCATATGTACGCAAGTATTACATTTTTGGTTATGTTCTGAATGTTAATGATGTTTGGTTTTAAATCAAACCAAAAAAGAGATTTACAAACTTAACTGATCAAATCTAGAAAGCAAAATATGAACGGCGTGTGCACAGTTCAGTGGTTCAAGTTTAAAGTGCCCTTATTATGGATTATTGAAATTCAGTTTGTAAGAGCTCTAAGTGAATGAAAACATTCTGCAAGTTTTAAATCTAAAAGAGCACCCTGTATAAAGTCTCTTAAAAGAAAGTGTCAACTCTGAATCACTGAAACAAGTCGTTTTTAAAACGAATCCAAAGATGTTTCATGTTGACGTCAACATGAAACATTAGTATATTGCTGCCCACGTACGTGAATACGTCACGAACACGAATGCGTCTTTATAGATTTCTGCAAAACTGAAAAAATTTACCTATACATACGAATCGCTGCAGTTTTCAGTTGAAATGAACACTGGGATATTTCCAACATGACGGAACATTAATCTTTAGCGACACTCACTGGATATTTGAATTCTGAACGGCCACAAAACATACCTCAAGCAGCATTATAAAAACACTGCAATATGTACCTGTGCCAACATAATACAAACATGCCACAGTTATGTATTAAACGCGTGTTTAAGCACTACTCTCTGGACATTTAACTTTGGTTACACCAACGGTTGTTGAGTCATTGAGTGAATCATTTGGGAGTCATTGAGAAAGTAAGGTAAAAATAAATGCATTTTATAAGACAATGAAAGTGTTTTTTGACCATGTCAAGCTGTTGTTGGGGACTACCAAAAACAAAATATGAACCTTTCGTTACTTTAATCAATTGCAGAAATTTTAAAGGAGTCATACAAAGCCAAATTTTCACAAGCTAATATGATTCTTTAGGGTCTTAATGGAAAGTTTGTAATATAGTGTGTTTTAAAATTTCTCATAGATAGTGTAAGAAATGCAAATTTTACCCTGTCAAAAACAGCTCTTTAGAAATCACTGTTTTCTATGTACCTCCCCTTTAAATCTTCACGAGTTCCGCTGACTGCGCCCCTCTTTTCCGAGGCACTCTTGGAGGATCTTTTTTGCTTATTAACACATTATGCATTTATACGCAATGCATTTCGGTTGATCAAGGGTGCGTTTCCTTCAGAACCAAACATAACGTTCATTTTCCGAATTTCAGTCACTCAGATGTCGGGGTAAACCGCTACTGCTATGTACATTCAACAACAAAACACCTCAATCTCTTAGGAATCTTGCTTGTCTCTGCATCTCGGTCTGATGACGGATCACTCAGGGCGGGTCTGAGGTAAGACAGTTCAGTCTGTGTGACACGCTGCTGTCAATCAACTATTGTAGAAGTGGCCGCCACACCGACATGCATTTGAGAATGGCTTGATTTCTGAAGGGGCAACTTATTTTTATTACATTAAAAGAAAACTACTGGTGGATCTTTATTATTGTAGGGTTGTAGGGTGTACACACACTCCCAACACACATTTCAGTCCAAACAGCTTGTAAAAATGCATGGGGCACCAGATGACCCCTATAAAACTTAGTTAAAATAAATCCAGAATGAAAAAAAAACAGGATGTTGAACGTCCTACCATATATATATATATATATA